>CAUYRH010060299.1:0-12924 GCA_963574655.1 Perodicticus potto
GGAGACTTTACCTCTTTCATGTTTACATGGATGGAGCTGGAACATATTCTTCTTAGCAAAGTATCTCAAGAATGGAAGAAAAAGTATCCAATGTACTCAGTCCTGCTATGAAGCTAATTTATAGCTTTCATATGAAGGCTATAAGCCAATTATAGCACAAGAATAGGAGGAAAGGGGCAAGGGAGGGGAGGGGAGGGAGGAGGATGGGTGGAGGAAGGGTAATTGGTGGGATCACACCTGTGGTGCATCTTAGAAGGGTACAGATGAAACTTACTAAATGCAGAATACAAATGTTTTCATACAATAACTAAGAAAATGCCATGAAGGCTATGTTAAACAGTTTGATGAAAATATTTCAGATTGTATATGAAGCCAGCACGTTGTACCCTATGATTGCATTAATGTACACAGCTATGATTTAATAAAAAAAAATTTTTGTAATAGGAGCAGGAAAGGTTTTCCTTACATCCCTGTTCTCTAGCCAGTTGCCATCTTTCCAGGCTGCTCCTGTTTTTAGTTCTTCTGAATCTTCTATGGATATTCTAAATATATGCATATACTCTGTGTATATTTCTGTGTCTAAAAAAAAGGATACTTTTTTCCCTTCTTTTACAAAGTTGATGGCCAGGAGTGAATCTAGGATTCAGTGACCGCGTTATAAAAATCTGTTACAACATATTGCCAAGGTGTATATCCTCCCTGCCCCACTGTGCCAGGGTCCTATAATCAGAGATTTCATCTTTTAATTAATTTATTTAATTATTTTTAATTTTTAAAAATTTTTTATTTTTTTGCAGTTTTGGCCAGGGCCGGGCTTGAACTTGCCACCTCTGGTATATGGGACCGGCACCCTATTTCTTAAGCTCATGCCCTCATTTTATAATTTAAAAAGTAATATGTTTTGCACTCTTTTTTTCCCCCCTCAACCTCCCCTCCCCCACCCAGTATGCACAGATTTTGAGAGAGAGACTAAGAGATTCTGTCCATGATGTTCAGTATGTGGAGCCTCCATTTGATGACTCAATTGCTGATATAGGTAAAGAATGGAAGAGTGCCCTGGCAAAGTTAAAGTTTGCTAATTCATATAGAATGGAGCCATTAAAGAAATTCCAAGCTCATTCAGTAGAAATTAAAGTCCAGCAGATATTGACGGTAGGTTGATAGATACATATGATAGAAGTATTTATTAGGGTTCTCTAGAAAAACAAAACCTATAGGAGATTATATATATGGGAAGATTTATCATAGGAATTGGTTCATCCAGTTTGGAGGCCTGGAGATCTATAACCTGCCTTCTGCAAAGAGTTGAACTAGGAAGCCAGTGGTGTAACCCCAGTGGTGTACCCAGTCCTAGTCCAAAGGTCTGAGAAGCAAAGGAGCTGATGGTGTAAGTCCCAATCTTAGTCTAAAGGCCCAAGAACCTAGAGTACTGATGTCCGAAGGCAGAAGATGTCTTAGTTCAAACAGAGAGTACATTCTCCTTTCTACTACCTTTGAGTTTGCTTCAGGTCCTCGGTGGACTGGATAATGCTCCCGTCCACTGGTGAGGGTAGTCCTTAGTCTGTTGATTTGAGTGTTAAAGAGTCTTCCAGAAAGCCCTCACAGTCATGCCTAGAAATAATGATTTATTAGCTAATCTGGGCATCCCTGAGCCCAGTCAGGTTGACACATAAAATTATCACCATTATCTGATTATTATGAATGATGGCAGTATAATTACCCTGACTGATTTTTTTGTAGATTTATCTTTGAAAATATCAAAGTAAATTTTAGTCATACTCAGTGATCTTCCCAGTGATGCTATAAGCTAGATTAAAGGAAATTTTACTGTGTCATGTCACTCAACACTTAATTATCTGAAAGATATCCCTCGGATCTCAAGTTTCTCTCATATTTGGAGAAATAAATTTAAGAACCATATTGAATATGTACATAAGTGTGAGAAATTTGTTTCTGAATACATTTTTATACCCTATTTTTACTGTATCTGATTTTTAAAGAATCTTAAAAACAGGTGGTTTCCAACTTTGACTAGAACCTAAAGTCCATTTAAAACTCTTATTTGAAATGCAGACATATGTTTTCAGGCCAGCCTAGTTTTAAGCTTCTTCACTTTTGCATAACTAATACTATGATACTAATATTAATACTAATAATATTTATATGTTTTTTGTTATTTGAAGGCTAAACTTTTTTGAGGTGGAAAGACTTCCCCTCACCATCTTTCCTAATAAAGGACCACATTAGGCATTTTTTAATTATATAAAATTTGTTTGGAGAACCCATTTTTGTGGATACCCTTTTCACCTTTGTTCCCTACTTTTGGGCCCCAGGCCCCAGGAGTTTCCTGATGACCAAGTTCTCTTTGTGAGACTTTACCCAGCTTAATCCCATTAGAGATGTGTTTGATGTTTTAAAATGACTTACATCCTCCCCACACACTTTACAAGATGTGTTCCTTCAGTAACAACTTGTTTGTGCTAGCTGTTGGGAAGAAAGCATACTATTTTGTGTAAATGGCTAATGTCCTTTTAATCATATCAAAGGTCATCCTTTAAATGAGAACCTTTATTAATACAAATTATGTTCTCATTGGTATAAGTTAAGGTTGTGTGACAAGTGAGCAGTGATCTAAAGGAAAAAAATGTGGGGCTGTGGGCTCGCTGAGGAGGTAGATTCAACCCTGCCTGGCAAGTGTCCCTAGTATTGACTCTTCTGCCTCCTGTTCTCCAAAGACTTTTCTTTCCCTGTCATTCTGGATTGGCAGACTTAATAAAAGTTCCTAATTTTTTCCACCTCTCTCAGGAAAGAGCCAGGTGGGCACCGAACAGGAGAAGGGAGGTGTGAGAAATGAGGAGTAAATGTTGGCCTCATTTGCTAAGTGGAGACTGCTTGTGTTTAAATATCTTTTTCCAGAATTTTTCATTTCTACTCATCACTAATCCCAAAATATTCTTTGTACTATTGAGGGTAATATAAACTTTTCTAAGGATCTATTTATCAAATATGTGAATTAAGGTAGCTTGTGAAAATTTAACAGGCAAATGCAAACTACCTGTAAAAGTACCTACCAAAATATTACCATGAACTTAGATCTTGGTTTAAGTAAAGAAACAATTAAAACTTATTCTTGGGACAATTGGTAAATTTTGAGTATGAATGTGAATAATATTAGATAGATATTAATTGTTAATTTTCTTGGCGTGATTTTGTAAGCGCTCGCCCTTATTAGGAAGGCATGATGATGGAAACTGTCCATGATACAACCTTTTCTCAGATGGTACAACCAATAATGTGTTAAGTAAAAATAAATTAGGCAAAACATTCTTATCCATGTGTTCATTGTACTATTATTTCGGAGTTTATGTATTTTTGTATATCTTCATTAAAAAATTGGGGAAAGTAAAATGTACAGCAATTTCTATTCTAAAAGTAGTTTAAAAATGTTGATTTTACATGATTGTTTAAACATATTCTCTTGTATTGTTAAATTATGGACACTTAAAGTCTTTTTATTAGAAGGCTAAGATACAGGGACAGAAGAGTATTTAGAGAACATTTTGGTGGGAGGTAAAATTTCTTGCCTACCTCAGCAAATTAAATTGACATAAAACAGTTCAACAGAAGAAAACCACACAAGCTTTGTTTAGTAATTCATACGTGTCTGTGGAATCCTTCACAAGAAAATGAAGGCACAAAGAAGCAGTGAGAGCTCAGTTTGACAAAGAGTAGTAAAGGGTGAAAACATGACAAGACAGTGGGTTTGGACTAGGGTAGATATTGTAGGACGGTGACTAGAAAGACAAGGGTTAGTTTAATAAGGGTTATTTGTACAGATTTCTGTCTCCACTCTGGCCACTGGAATGTCATTTTACCTCCTGGTACAAGGAGGGCACATTTTGCATGGGAGTTTTATTGCTTCTTTTTGGGAAGAAAAAGGAAAGTCAGAGCGTACTTTTTGCATTTGTTGTCTTTTTTAAGGGCCTTTAACTTAAAATAATCAATCTGCCAAAGCAGCATGCTTTGGGGTGGCATATTTTGACCTCTATACCACCTTCCAACCACCACCTACTATTATAGACACAGATACATTTCTACAATGACCAAATAATGTCAGATGATATTTTGCAAACATATTATGGCTCATGGCTTCAGAAAATAAAGAAATTCAACTCAGTGTAATACACAAAAGTATTTATTACAATTATTACCTGCATCTCTGATCTAAACACTAATAGCAAGCTTTTTTTTTTTTTTTTTTTTTTTAGACAGAGCCTCAAGCTGTTACCCTGGATAGAGTGCTGTGGCATCACAGCTCACAGCAACCTCCAATTCTGGGCTCAAGCGAGTCTCCTGCCTCTGCCTCCCAAGTAGCTGGGACCACAGGCGCCCACCACAATGCCCGGCCATTTATTTTTTGGTTGCAGCCATCATTGTTGTTTGGCAGGCCCGGGCTGGATTCGAACCCGCCAGCTCAGGTGTACATGGCTGGCGCCTTAGCCCGTTGAGCCACAGTCGCCGAGCCTATAGCTTTCGTTTTATACATTTTGCGGTGGAAGTGTTAAAAGTGCTTAGTTATAGGGTGAATCATAAATTTCACTGAAGACTGTTAATTCATATATAGTAGAACCTCTATAGTTGACCTCTGCCCTACATTAATCATCTCCTTAAGTTGACCTTGTTTTCATGGACCAGACATGCGGTAGGCCTAGTTCCTTATGTTGACCACCTCCATATGTTGACCATTTTATTCCAGTTCCTTGGGTGGTCAACTCACAGAGTTTCTACTGTATGTATATGAATATGTAAACAGAAATACTTATGAATCTTAATATACATTTCTCCAAACAGATTTTATTTATTTATTTATTTATTTAGAGACAGAATCTCAAGCTGTCACCCTGGGTAGAGTGCCATAGTGTCACAGCTCCCAGCAACCTCAAACTTTCAGGCTTAAGTGATTCTCTTGCCTCAGTCTCCCAAGTAGCTGGGACTCCAGGCATCCACCACAGCGCCGGCTATTTTTGTTGTTGTTGTTGTTGTTGTTGCAGTTGTCATCGTTGTCTTAACTGGCCTGGGCCCAGTTTGGACCTGTCAGCCTCAGTGTATGTGGCTGACGCCCTACCCACTGAGCTATGGGAGCTGCCTCCAAACAGATTTTAGATAAGGAATTAGGTATTCTATATGTACCTTATACATCATTTAATTTTCAGTTCTTAATTTTTAAAGGAATGCTGAGAAAATACTCTTTACAGGAACAGTCTTGGACTTGTTTGATTTCTCTTCATGATCTTGCTCCATTGGTGTTGCCAGTGTACTGTGCTAGCATTGCTTCATTTTAACCTGGATTAGAATCCTATTTCTTTATTTTCAAAAATACTTTACTACTACTTACTTGTACAATAAGTTCTTCCCTTTAGATTGTGTTCTTACAAAAACTGATGTTTAAATTCAGAGTCTTGCTACTGATAAGAATGGTTGCTTCTTTTAAAAACATTCTGAAAAGTCATGGCTATTTAGGTCAAAATTATTTTTGCTTTAAGCTAGCTGTCTTTTTCTTCATGTGAATTGTCTTTATGTCTACTCTGATAGCTTTCCGTTGCAATCACTGTTTTCTCATAATAAGGGTTCAAGAGCAGCTCAGGGTCAAATAGTTATTTTTTTATTTTTTATTTTTTATTTTGTTGTTGTTGCAGTTTGACCAGGGTTGGGTTTGAACTCACCACCCTGGGTATATGGGGCCAGCACCCTACTCACTGAGCCACAGGCACCACTCCAAATAGTTATTTTTTTAAGTTTCCAATATTAAAAAAGGCCACTGTATATCAACCGGCACCATGATTATTATTCAGCACCTTTCTCCACGGCAGAGTAAGAGTTTTTTCTTTTGTGTCTTTATCTGTCCATCATTTCCATCTACAAAATATGCTAAGTACTCTATCAGAAGAAAGTCCTAGATAAAAATAATCTTAAAGAAAATATGACTGTAGTATGTATAGTCCAATCAATGCTTTATGATCTTCAGGTTATTTTTCTTCATGTTTGACTCTTTCCTCTTCTATCCCCTTCTCTTCAAAGATAAATATCATCACATCTCTGAGGTTAGTGTTGTTTCCTGTGGTCACGCTGGCCAGAATAACAAAAATAATGCTTGCAAACCTCAGTGCTGGTTGCCTCCCCTCCTCCTGAAGCTGAGACTTCTATTCCTGCTTTAACTTCAAATATCCTCTGTACTAGCGTTTTAGCACCTTCTTCTTTCATCAGACATGCTGCTCCTCTGCCCATTACCCACCTACTTCATCCCTGACGTGGTGAAGGATGGCTGGCATGGTGTTAAATGATATTTCAAGAGCAACCAGTCCGTTCTTGGAAATATTCTCTTACTGTACAGTGTGATGTGTCAGCCACACTTTTACACACAGAGAGTGTATTGAGCTGATGAGGTCTGACCAAACCGTAGGCAGGGGTCATATCAGGATCCAGAGATTTCCATTAAAGTGTAAAGTTTAGTCACCAAATTTACTGTAACTATTGATTAATGGCCCCTACCCTAAAGCCCCAACACACACACACACACAACACACAGACACAGATGTTTTCGAACATTTATTAGATGTTAAACAACTTTAAACTATTTTCACAACGTATTTCCAATAAACTAGTTAGATTTTACCTTTTTTTAGAGACAGAATCTCACTTTGTCACCCTCGGTAGAGTGCTGTGGCATCACAGCTCACAGCAACCTCCAGCTCTTGGGCTTAGGTGCTTCTCTTGCATCAGCCTCCTGAGTAGCTGGGACTACAGGTGCCCGCCACAACGCCTGGATATTTTTTTGTTGTTGTTGTTGCAGTTTGAACCCACCACCCTTGGTATATGGGGCTGGTGCCCTACTCACTGAGTCACAGGCACCGCCCTAGATTTTACCTTTTTACAGTGATAGAAATGAATCTTAAAGGACTTATGTAACCTACTTCAATTTACAGATCTTCTATAAGCAGAATCAAATACTTGAAACTACTGACTTTTGATACTTTGCATTTAGTAGGTTGGGGAAGGATCACCTGATAAGACCGATTAGAAATTAATTTTGGACTCAGTGCCTATAGCTCAGCAGCTAGGACGCCAGCCATGTGTACTGGACCTGGCAGGTTTGTATCCAGCCCGGGTCCGCTGAGCAACAATGACAACTACAACCATAAAATAGCTGGGCATTGTTGTGGATGCCTGTAATCCCAGATACTTGGGAGGTGGAGGCAGGAGAATCTCTTGAGCCCAAGACTTGGAGGTTGCTATGAGCTATGACACCACAGCACTCTACCCAGGGCGACAGCTTGAAACTCTGTCTCAAAAAATAAATAAATAAATAAATAAAAAATGAGTTTTGAATGCTAAAGAGCCTATCTTCGAATCATTTTATGCTGATTTGTGCTAATGTTTTTCTTTTTCTCTATGTGCTTGGTCCTCATTAGAGTTGCTCCCTGACCCCATAGTCATTGCACTGCTGAGACAATTGTGTTGATTCTGACTTCAGATCATTTTTATTCATTTATTCACTTATTTTTTGAGACAGAGTCTCATTATGTCACCCTCGGTAGAGTGCCGTGGCGTCACAGGTCACAGCAACCTCAAACTGTTAAGCTTAAGCACTTCTCTTGCCTCAACCTCCCAAGTAGCCTGGACTACAGGCGACTGCCACAATCACAATGCCCAGTTATTTTTGTTGTTGTTGCTCTTGTCATTGTTGTTTAGCAGGCCAGGGCTCAGTTGGAACCCGCCAGCCCCAGTGGATGTAGCTGGCGCCATAACACCTGAGCTATGGGTGCCGAGCCCACATCATTTTTAAGTGTCACTCAATTTTATAAATCTACTTATTTTCCTGGCCCCATTTATGTATTCACCTATTCACCTATTAAAAGAGAATTACTTTAAAAATTTGCTATGGTATAGGTATAGTTTTAGGAGCTATAGATACAGGAGTAAACCAAGACAGCTAAAATCCCTGCCCTCATGTTTTTATTTTTTTAAATGACTTTTTATTAAATCATAACTTTGTACTTTGATGCATTTATGGTCCCTGCCCTCATGTTACTTTCTCTGGTGGGCATGACAGAGACAGACAAAGACAGAATGCCCATGTATTTTCCTCACTTTTCTATACACACAGAGTATATTGATAGAAATCTGATTTGTCACAGAATAGAGGGGTCAGCAATTCCTTCATCTGAGCATGTTTTTGACTTTATCTGTTTTTTTTTTTAATGTCCTGGTCTCCCATAAATACAGTATTTATATGCCTGAGCCCCATTATAATGAGCCCCATTGGGATTTTTTTTGATGATTACAAATATTGATTACCTCAATATAGATGTGATGTGCAGTGAAGGGCATGGGTTTGCAGTTAGATTAGAGCCACTTGGAGAATGGAAGGGTACATAGGAGATTAACACAGTTATTAAGTGAGTTATTATTTATAAAATTGTTTGAAGAGTACACAGCATACAATAAATATTTCTTGGTATTTGTTACATGCATAAACACATGCCTAAATGCAGATCACTCAGACAACTTTTTGACTTACACTCATACTTCTCCCTGATAAATTGCAAAAAATGTTATACAAATAATAAGAATATTTGCCCTTTCTGTTCCATGGTACAATAAGCACACAAAATGTCCGAAGTATTTTTCCCAGTAGTTTCTTTAGTAAACACAGGCCATATTGGCATTTTCTGAAGTAAAGGGAAATATACTTTCTACAGAAATATGTAATTCCTGACATGCTTATCTCAGTTGTGAATTTCTATGCTCAGCTGTAGTGGTGACTTTGACAGCAATTGGCCACAAAAGCTTTTGATAACGTGATTGGTAATATTACTTCAGCAATCATCACAGGAGATAAGTTGTAAGAGAGACAAGAGACCTATTTTGAAGTAAAGATACACATTGTATTAACAACAACATAAATTCAAAAATACAGTAAAACCTCCATAGTTGACCACCTGTCTACACTGACCGCCTCTTTAAGTTGACCTAATTTTCATAGACCAGACATGCACCACATGTCTGTATCAGTACAGTAGGCCTAGTTCTTTATGTTGACCACCTCTGTATGTTGACCATTTTGCTGCAGTTCCTTGGATGGTTGCTCAACTTACAAAGAGATTCCACTATATGTATATTTTAATATAACTAATTTAGGACTCTTTTTTTTTTTTTTTTTTGAGACAGAGCCTCAAGCTGTCACCCTGGATAGAGTGTCGTGGCTTCACAAACCACAGCAACCTCCAATTCCTGGGCTCAAGCGAGTCTCCTGCCTCCGCCTCCC
Source organism: Perodicticus potto (assembly GCA_963574655.1). NCBI lineage: Eukaryota > Metazoa > Chordata > Mammalia > Primates > Lorisidae > Perodicticus > Perodicticus potto. Next base: position 9,326 of record CAUYRH010060299.1, read on the forward strand.
AAGTAGCTGGGACCACTGGCGCCCACCACAACGCCCGGCCATTTTTTGGTTGCAGCCGTCTTTGTTGTTTGGCGAGCCCAGGCTGGATTCGAACCCGCCAGCTCAGGTGTACGTGGCTGGCGCCTGAGACCATTGAGCCACAGGTGCTGAGCCCCAAATCTTATAATTTTAAAAGAAGAGAAAATATTCTGTTCTTTATAGAGTGTTGAAGGGGAAGAGTGAAAATCAAATGAGTGGTAGATTCCAAACATTTAGCATATAATTTTATTTTATTTTTTATTTTTTTTCCTTGTGGTTTTTGTTGTTGTTGTTGAGACAGAGTTTCACTCTATGCCCTGAGCAGAGCTGAAGAGCGTCATAGCTCACTGCAACCTCAGACTCAGGCTGTGGGCATCCTGTTGCCTCAGCCCCCAAAAGTCTCTGGGATTACAGGTGCTCGCTGAGGCACCCAGCTGGGTTTTTCCATTTTTTTTCATGAGTTGGGGTCTCACTCTTGCTCAGACAAACCTCGAACTCCTGAGCTCAAGCAATCCTCCCACCTCAGCCTCCCACAGTGCTGGGATTACAGGCCTGAGCCACCATGCCCAGCTAGCATATAATTTTAAAGACAGGAGCAAGTAAATTGCAAAGATGTGATGCTCTTCTTTGGGCTTCCACATGTTGATAAACATTCTTGCTGTTTTCCATACTGGAATAACAACAACCCAAACTCTGTCTCATTACAGTCTCTGGAAAGAGTAACAGACGTGACTACACAAAAGACGTGGGAGAAAGTAAACAGGATACAGGCCATTTTCCTCCTTCTCTTTCTCCTCCTCCTCCTTTTTTTCACTTGTCAGGACTCTGAAGAGTCCAATAAACAAGAAAAATAATCACATTAGGAAGCACTATTTGGCTATCCTAAGGTAACAAGATAAAATAGAACTTAGTATGACAAGTTTTTCTCAACTCATGAAGCTGGCTCGTGGGACCTGACTCTGCTGTCTTTGAATGAGAACGTGTTGTGTGTATCTCCATTATGTCACTAAAAATTGAAATGTAATAATCTTTTTTGTTAGAGATCTTAAAATAAGAGATAACATTTATTCATGTCACTCTATCCCTTATTGCCTGCCCAGAACACTGTGAACATAACCACATGAATAGGAAGCAGGCTGCAATGGTTACAGTCCCATTGTAATGCTTATTTACTTTTCTTGGTTAAAGATGTCTCATTTCTTCCACCACACACAGAAACACATAATGAAAGGAAGGGACAAGGCAGAGTGACTTTCCTTCACTAAACCTAACTTCAAACAAATTCCAGTAAGTTCCAAATTATAAATTATAGAAAGGACCATCCACCTTGATTCCAACATCCTCTTCAAGTAAATCATTTTATATCCAGCAGTATCATAAAATTTACAGAGATATTGGTATATATAGATAGATAATTTTAAAAATTAAATTATGCTTCTCAGAAGACAAAAGGCATGAGAACAGAGAAACCAAGAAATAAAATATATAACTAAAAACTAGTGCTTTAAAAAGCACCTCCCGATTATACAAAATTCTGGTGACAATGTAGCTTAATTACATGTCTAAATCTGGATTTTACTCTATAAGAAAAATTAGATAGTACATTGTCAAGTGTGTGTGTATGTGTATATATATATGCTTATATATGCATACATATGCAAATATATGCTGTTATTATACAGGGTGGCCATCAAGTTCATGTGCAATTTAAAATAGTGTGCAATTTAAAATTGCCCATGAACTTCATGGCCACGCTGTATAATAAATATTCAATCAGGGCGGCGTTTAGTGGGTAGGACACAGGTCACATACACCCAGGCTGGCGGGTTTGAGCCCAGCCTGCAGCCAGCTAAATAATGACAACTGCAACAAAAAAATTGTGGGGCATTGTGGCAGGTGCCTGTAGTCCCAGCTACTTTAGAGGCTGAGGCAAGAGAATCAATTAAGCCTACAGTTGGAGGTTGCTGTAAGCTGTGATGGCCGCTGGGTTCTTATTCTAAAATAACATACCAAAGGTGACAGATTGGTCACTTCTTGAAGTCCTAAGCCTGGGTAGCTTCACTAAAGGGCACTGAGGCTCTTTCTTCACCTTTAGGCAAAAATATATACATTACAAAACTCTATGGTCAAAACTGGCTCCTATAATGTGGTACAAAGAAAAAGAGATGCAAGAAGTAAAAGGATGCTCTTTCAACAGTAAGACACATCAGTCTTATCAAGGGTGATACACTTTACCAAGGGTGACATAGTGAGACTATGTTTAAAAAAAATAAATAAAAATAAATAAATATTCAACCAATCTACCAGTAGTAATTTATGTGTCTAAATTTAAATAGACTAAACAGTTCCAGGATAATTGAGACAAAATACAATGTAACTTCTGACACCTGTGCAAGGTGGCACTCCACATTTTAATCTATTACAGGTCTATCAGGGGTTAGTGAGACTCGGCTCAGCCCTGGCTTTGAGCACGTTTCCTTAATCATCCTCTGTGTCTTCAACTATGAAATTTAAGAAGGAAAACTGTCAATACCTTGGGGTTTATGAAGGTTAGAGGAGGTAAATCTTACAAAATAATCAAATACATAGGCTGGTGAGTAAGGTAAACTAAAAAATTGTTAACTGCTTTATAAATAATTATTACATAGAATCAATTGTAGGCTACTTCCCTATTAAAGAATTAGAGGGAAATTGCAAAGTGGTAACAACAACCTTTGTATGACTTTTTTTCTCAGATTTCTTTAAAGCTATTGGAGGTTGGGAGTGTGTAAATTGTTTAATACTCAGTAAATGAGAGACCGGTCACAGAAGTTAAAAGGTGCGTTGGTTAGACTGACGATTTTAACTGTTTTGACTCTTCACCTGCTCGGGCATCGATGTGTCTTACTGTTATAAGAGCATCCTTTTACTTCTTGCAACTTTTTCTTTGTACCACATTGTAGGAGCCAGTTTTGACCACAGAGTTTTGTAATGTATGTATTTTTGCCTAAAGGTGAAGAAAGAGCCTCAGTGCCCTTTAGTGAAGCTACCCAGGCCTAGGACTTCAAGAAGTGACCAATCTGTCACCTTTGGTATGTTATTTTAGAATTAGAACCCAGCAGCTCACCACACAGAGACTGTTTCCGGCTACAAGCCACAGCTCTCTCTGAGCTCTTTGCAGATCTTTCGTGAGGTCTTATACCTTGCTCAGATCCCATGTGATGCATTAGCCTATTATTCAGAAAAGATTCCAGTAAGGGCTGAAATTAAGAAATTTTGAAGCAAGTTATATGTTTTTTCCATCTGGCTTTATAAACCTCTTTCTACCTTAAACAATCAGGGGGAATGCCAATTCTGTTAAAAATATATGCTACCACTGTGTTGCCACCATTTCAGACACTTCTTTTATTGTAGACATCTCTGTTTTGTAAAATAATTCTTAGACGGCTCGGCGCCTGTGGCTCAACGGGCTAAGGCGCCAGCCACGTACACCTGAGCTGGTGGGTTCGAATCCAGCCCGGGCCCGCCAAACAACAATGACAGCTGCAACCAAAAAATGGCCGGGCGTTGTGGCGGGCGCCTGTAGTCCCAGCTACTTGGGA
>CAUYRH010060301.1:0-18611 GCA_963574655.1 Perodicticus potto
ACAGCTCACAGCAACCTCCAATTCCTGGGCTTAAGCGAGTCTCTTGCCTCTGCCTCCCAAGTAGCTGGGACCACAGGCACCCGCCACAACACCCGGCCATTTTTTGTTTGCAGCTGTCATTGTTGTTTGGCTGGCCCGGGCTGGATTCAAACCCGCCAGCTCAGGTGTACATGGCTGGCGCCTTAGCCCATTGAGCCACAGGCGCAAAGTCACTACCACGGACTTTAAAAGGAAGAGGGAAAAAAGCATTTATTGAGCCTCTATTTTATCTTTAAAAGATGGTGTGTGATAGCTATTATTTCCTCCATAATTCAGATGAGGAAACTAGGGTCCTGTGGGAGTAAATAACCTGCCCACAGCCTCAAAGCTCTTAAGAGGTAAGAGCATTGACCATGCTGTGTTGGGTGAAAGCCAGTGCTCTTGCACAGGCCAGCATTTTCCAAAAGTGGCCCAGGGAACACTAGTGCATACCTGAAGAGGAATGGGGTTCTGTGGCCAATGCACTTGGGAAACATTAAGATGTCCAAAGTTAGACCTCCATTTAATTCCAGATTTTTTTAGAGACTTTATTATGCCACTGTGCTTCATAAATCAACCAAGAGGTAGATGTCACATCTCACATTTCCAAAACTAATTTTACCTTAATACCTTCCTCTCCCACTATTCCCAAGCCTTGTTCAAGTCAGATTCAGTGGAAATAGTGCTGGGAGGAATATCAGTTTGAGAAAGCCTACACAGACCATATTAGAGAAAGGAAAGGTATATTTCCTGACTTACAGATGTATAGGGCTGAAATGCAGAAGGGCATTTGAATCTTACATCCTGAGGGCTAGACAGAATTTACTTAAACTTCCACTTCTCAGGAAAGTGGGTTCTTTGGTTTGGTTTTGTTTTTTGGTCTGTGTGTGTGCATATGGGAGTTCTTCATTTGTTTTTTGATATCAAAATAGAAAAACCTGATTTGATCTCTTTCTTTTTTTTCTTTTTCTGTTACAGATGGGGTCTTACTATGTTGCCTACATTGGACTTGAACACCTAGGCTGGAACAAGGCTCCCAAGTAGCTGGGACTAAAGCTACTCTATTTGATTTTTAAAGTAGAAACTTCCTACTGCATATTCTAGATCTTTCATACCCTGAGATATTGATACACTGGAAACCAAAAAATATATGTAGGACATGCTTGCCTAGGTTATACCTTTGAACTTAATTTCTATTTAGCTGGTAATTTAACATATAACCCAATGCTGCTATCATAGCACTATAAAAGAGAGTCTACGAATTCTTCCAACACGAATGCCTTCACTCTTTTTCCCTGAAAATTATCAAGAAATGTAAAACTGACACTCATGACACAGCTGAACCAAATAAAACCTATGTTGCTAAAAAAGGATTCTGCAAATCTTAAACACTCTGTGAAAATAATACTCTTTGGCTGCAAATTCTACCTATAAAAGGACATTTTTTTATAAGCAACCGTTATTATGTTTGATAAGTTAGGTACAGTTTTCTTTTCAGTTCTGGAAGTATTTTAAGAATTTGTGGACACTTGGGAGGATTGTTGGAATGGCCAGAAATGCTTTTGGTGGTGGTTTTATTATACTATAAAAGAAGCTCATTGTAAGGTGAGAGTGATACTAATAATACCTATTCTTTTTTAGAGAGATGGGGTGTAGATGAAGGGTTACATATAACTTCAAATTCTTGCAAAACCTTGTAGAATCACTAGTCAGTAGTAGTGTTATTTCATAATTTTGAAGATGTTGAATACTGATTTCTTCAGATACATGATAGGATTGACTGTTGGGCATTTTTTAGGAAAGTTTTTGTAATAAAGTGGTTGCTCATACTGCTACTGAAATCTAATGAAGTTAGTTAATTTATTTATTTGGTAGAGATAGGAATTTCACAGTGACATCCAGTATGGTCTGAAACTCCTGGTCTCAAGTGATTCCCCTGCCTCACCCTTCCAAAGTGCTGGGATCACGGGCATGAGCCACTGCCCTTGGCCTAAAATTTAATTTTAATCACTCAGAGCTGTGAATGAAGTCTGGTCTCTCTCTTTTATCAATTGCATTATGACTGGAAGGTAGAATATTTAGGATAATCATGGCTTAATTTTTGCCCTATAAGCCTATAGTTAGAGGAACCTAAAGGAAATCACAGAGACTTGATTATTCATAATCTCTCTTAGGCCAAAATGAACAATATAGAGACATGGAAATGCCAGTAAAAAAGATTGGAAAATAGAACAGTACTGTACAGGAAAAATGAGAATGATCCTAATGCAAACAAAATACAAATTTTTGTTAACACCAATCAACCTAGTTAACTGCCAATATAATTATCTTCTTTTTTTGGATACCATAGAATGTGTACAAATGCATTAGAATGTTTCTCAAATGCAGGCAACTGAGATCCCCAGTCTGTGAAACCTCCCAGGCTAGTGAGAAGGTTCTCATCTTGGGAATCAGGGGAATTGGAATCCTGTACAATGCTGATGGGTTATGGTTATGGAAGTGGGTAGTAATCCTGTGTTCAGTATCATCAGTTAAAGGAAACTTGAGATGGGCATCCTGAATTGTAACCTTGGCACTGCCCTCCCTGTGCACTTGAACCAATGACTTCATTTCTTGTGCCTGTTTCTTTATCTCCAAAATTTCTATTCTAGTTCTTTCAAAAGCCTTAGGCATTCTGCATTGTAAATCAGAAAGAAATCTAGGAGAGCAAAAGAAACAAGTACTTAGTTAGGAACAGAAATTTTCTGCATAAACTTTGTTTCATGCTCTGGACCATTTCTTACACATTTTTACATTTTCTCCTGGCCCTTGGAAAACTGAAGTCTCGGTGGAACATTCCATGAATGATCATCAGTGTTACAGTTCTACTAAAATAACTGAGGCCTATTTATAAACCACAGGAAATTGTTCTTGCTCAGGATACAGTTTGAATAAGTAATTTTAAAAATGGGAAACACTGTCAATCATCCATATGTTTTCTCTATTTACTGTTTCCCAGACTGGCCTTGAGAATTCCTATATCTATACCTTTGTTTATGCTGTTCTCAAAGCATAGAATGTCCTCTCCACTTCAAGTCCTCTCCTCTTTAATACTCAGCTCAAGTTCCACTTTTTTTTTCTTTGCAGCAAGTTCTGTACTTTTTTTTGACATGTTCCCCCTCTCTCCCCATCTAAAGATCTCTCTTTTTCTCTCCACTGTGAGTCATTTGCAGCCTGCAACATATCACTTAGCACTCAATTGAATCCCATTCTGTATTCTCTCCTTTTCACCATTGCATAAATCTGGGCTTTCCAGAGAGACTATAAAGTCCTTGAGGGGAGGGTTCTCCATGACAACCAAGGTAGCATCCAACCCAGAGCTAAGAACATGAATGGCACTTGGCACTGCTGGTGTGGCGTGTGGTTTTCAAATGATCTAGAGTCAGAGGAAAGAAAATCATAGAAACCCGATATGCAACACAGACAAAAGTTGAGCTACTGTGGTTGAGTCTGGGATAAAGGTGGGCACACCAGCAGCCCAAGCTGGACCCTACCCTCTATCCTCCTCCCTGAGTAGGCTCTGGGGCACCCTTAGGATTCACCCTCCCTCTCTCCCCTGCCCTGTTGGCTCCCAGTGTTCTCAGGCTTCTATGCCGGGAACTTAGCCTTCCCCAGCACCCGTGCTTCCTCCTTCCTGCGCTAAACTGTTAAGGCACTGAGGGTGGTAATTTTACGTATTCACCCCAACATGTAAGCACCTTGACCTGACTCATGGACAGTCAGCTGGAGAACTCAGTCTGCTAATCAAGGAGCAGTCCTTTTAGCCATATCCCCTTCTTCCTGCCCTGGCACAGAGAATGCCTACATATTTAAAATTCTGGAGGTTTTCAACAGGACTTCCTTCAACGTCAACATACTCTTCCACACCCGCAAACTTCTACTTTCTGCTTCATACTTTGGGTTAATCGCAAGGAAACAAAATAACAAATTTCCAGTGGTGCTTGTAATTTCCATTTAGAGCAGCAGGAACAGAATGAAAAGCGGCCATGCATCCACTCTTTGGCCTTGGCATCCCTCCGATTGTCCCCTCCCTAGGCCTGCATACACGCCTCTGACACGGACCGCCTTGGCTGTCCGCTCTCTGTGGCTTCATGCTTGGATTCTTGCTCCTCTTTTGATTTGTCAGACTTGATTATTGGGCCAAGAATGGGTTTGTCTTTGACTTCACATTCCACTGACCTCCTTGGATGTGGGGGGTTTTCACTCCAGACTCTAACCCAGGCCCTCGTACCCTCAACTGTGGTTCATCGGCCAATGGCTCTTTTGGTTCTTAATCCTAATCATATCAGCCAATTTGAGACATCAGACTCTACCGGCCACAAAGGGCAAGCCATACATGCCAGCTAAAGTCTGGGACTGTTTTCCAAGACTCTGCTGCCTGTCCCAATCCCATTTCCATTCCATTCCAAACCCTTACTTCTCAGCCCCAATCTCGGCAGCCTGTGGATCTGAGTTTGCATGTTGTCTTTTAGCTACTTAGATTTGGTCTTACCTCCTCAAACCTTGGCCTTGTTCACCTTGGCAGCTCCCTGTGCTCTCGGGAGCCCTTTGCCTGCCCTCCTCCCAAGATCTGTGCCACTACACGAGGAAGTCACACTCTCACCACCAACAATATTGGGGGACATTCCATTGGCCTCTGAGGAATAGACATAATCTAACCGAGAAAATCACTGTAGGGATAAGGGCTTTTTGATATTCTTACGTGCACAATGTAAGTCAGGAAATTATTCCCATAAGAAAATATAAAACAGGGGTTGTGTAAATCTGGAGTCTTAGTTGGTCGAGAAATAAGCACACACATTTTATAAAGAAAAAATGACTCAAGCTCTCCCCTATCATTCTACCAGATGGGTTGAGGCCTACTGGGAATGTGTAATGAGGGAAACGTATATTAGGAGGATAAGGAAAAGACTTAGGACTCCTTTGTTATCCATCTTCCATAAGCAGTCATTTGCTTTGCCTTTTGTCTTTTAGGAAGAAAAAGTACTGGCTTGAGCTCTCTATGCTTTCTTATGTAACAAAAGTCAGGCAAAGGGCATGTCTTGTTGGGCCTGCGCTCGGCAGATTGCCTGCAGGATTACGAGCGCTAGGACTTGGATGTTCTTTGGTCCTTGAGGATTCTCATGCAATTCCTCATAAGTGCTGAGCCTCTTTCCATACAGATGGGGCCTATCTCAGATCAGGCCATTATGATGCCTATTCCATTGTTGCCATTCAGCAAAGGTTCAATAAATCTCTTTGGTTTTATGGTAAGAGTATTGAACTTGGAGGCAAGATTTCCAAAATCAGTTCTTCTTTCTAATTGGTTATGTAGCCCATCCGAGTCCCTTTGCTCATCTGTGAAATGATGAAAGTTGATCCTGTGTGACCTCTAAGAGTCCCTACATCTCAGACATTCACCAACTTTATAATGAATGTCAGTGTCTAGGCACTAATTGGAAATCTATAAACCAGGTAAGATATTCTAGAAATAAATATATTGGTACCCCTCAACAACTGTAGTAGCAATTAGAGTTTTAGGTTTTATAGGAGATGATCTTCCTCGCCTATAAGTAACCATGATTAAATGAGATAATAAATACATGAGAACATCTAGCATGGAGGGGCAAAATACATTTCAGTTAAAGAACCATTTTCTTTTTTCTTTCTTTTCTTTTATTTATTTATTTATTTATTTATTTTTGAGATAGAGTCTCATTCTGAGGCCCTGGGGTCAAGTGCCACGGCAATGTAGCTCACAGCAACCTCAAAATGTTGGACTCAAGAGATATTCTTGCCTCAGCCTCCTGAGTAGCTGGGACTATAGGAGTACACTATTACGCCTGGCTAGTTTTTCTCTTCTTAGTAGAAATAGGGTCTCACTCTTGCTCAAGCTGGTCTTGAACTCGTGAGCTCAGGCAATCAACACACCTCAGCTTCCCAAAGTGCTAGGATTACAGGCATGAGCCACTGTACCCAACCTAAAGGAGCATTTTCTACACTAGCATTTCCCAAAATATAATCCTAGATACAGTATTCTGTCACCTAGATTCACCAATGCAATTGTGTCCCAATAACGTCCTTTATAATATGTTTTTTCACCCGTGTGTGAATTTGGGCTCCAATCAAAGGTCACACATTGCATTAGTAGAAGTCAAATCTAGGGGTCAATTTTAATAGATATTGCAAAATTATCAACACAAAACATTATATTAATTAACACACAATGTAGGAGAGTGACTATTTCCTTATAATTTATCTTGGTTTTACCATTCTTTTTAATAGGTGACAATTAGAAGTGAAAATTTCTACCCTGTCATCACTGAATTTGAATTTTCATTCCGTAAGGAAGGTAGTGTGTATTTTCATATGCCAATTTTCTGGTTTTTGTTCATTTTTCTGCCTGAACTGTCTGCATATATCTTTTGCCTATTTTCCTATAGTTGTTTGCCATTTTCTTATAGCTTTATAAGACTCATTTTTAAAGAAACTAATCATTTCTCCTCTGTATGTGAAATATTTTGTCTAGTTAACTGGAGCCCTAAGTAACATCCTATGAAACATGTTCCAAACAATATAGCAAACTTCAGAAAAAGCCATGTTCTGACTCTTCTTTTTGAACTTTCCCTATAGGGAAGAGGGCCAGGGTACTTACCTGATTTCAACCTCTATGTGAGAATAAAATATATGTCATGCATTTATACACATACCCATGTACGCTCTGTGTATAATTGGAAAGTGATTTTTAAAAATGTTTTCCATATGGTAATTTTCTTTCAAAAAATACACTATGCTAAAATACTTCCATAAACGATTATTAAACTCCTGGGCTGTGGTGAGTTATAAGGTTGAAGAAGAAATTGTTCTGAAGCTGGAAATAGGTCGCAGATATGCAAATCCAATGTTCACAGCTGAACAGATTTTTTTTTTCCTATGGCTATACATAATTTGAAACTCATCACTCAGGAAGCTCTAAGGTAGGTTCTGCGGCTGGGTGCAGTGGCTCATGTCTGTAATCCTAGCGCTCTGAAAGACTGAAGCAAGTGGACTGTTTGAGCTCAGGAGTTCAAGAACCAGCCTGAGAAAGAGTGAGACCCTGTCTCCACTACAAACTAGAAAAATTAGCTGGGCATTGTGGCTGGCTTCTCGGGAGGCTGACGCAGGGGGATCTCTTGAGCCTCAGAGTTTGAGATTGCTATGAGCAAGGCTGAGCCATAGCACTCACCCTCGGGGTGACAGAGTGAGACTCTGTCTCAAAAACAGAAAAAAAAAAAAGATAGACTTTGTCCACTTGATTTTCTCCCACTTTGAGCTGCTACATTTAGTTCATTGGCAGCCTGTAAATTGTGCTGTTAGGTACACTATGGGCCTAAATTCAATCTTTAGAAATATTCCCAAACAGAAATGTCCTGTAGGCTAAAGATTCTTTGTTCTTCTTTTATCTTTCTAACCCAAGTTGGATTCCTTTTCTCACAGTTGGGATCTCTTCATTGCATTTCACATGAGAAGATAGTTGGCATCAGAAATTCCTGTATTTGGGGATAGCAAATTTAGTTCAGCCTTTTTACAAAGTTCTCTTTAATCATTTATCCTGGTCAACTGGATGTGCTGGCTCTGTGCCTGGTACAAAAATTAAAGATTAGTTAACTGAATCACCATCAGCTCAATTTAGGACACATGATTAACTCCCTCACCTCCTCGGTGAGCTGTCCTCTCTCCTCTGGCCTAACAGTAATGCAGATCTTTCCTGTTCAATGCTATTGACTTGCTCTGTAGAAAGAAACAGGAGAAAAAGGTCCTCAACTTTTAGTACCCCAAAGGTGTATCTGCTAGCAGTCTGGAATATATTCCGTCTCCAATAATAAAATATTTTCATTTGTTTCTTTGAGGAAGTTAGAATATATGTCCTCAGAATTTGATTTCATATATGTAGACTGGCCATGAGGGCAAAAGAAAGTTATCCACTCCCAGCCCTCAACATAGCCAAGAAATAGGAGATAGAGAAATAAATGCACACAGCCATGAAATAGGAATTGGGGAAAAAAGCACTCTCCGAATGTTAAACTATAGAATCAACACTGAATGTCATTAAGAAGAGATAGATAAAGTCTCTTTAAGGGGGCAGAAATCAATGACCTATCATAGGCCGTTAAGGTTTGGAAGCTGCCAGACTCAAGTATAAATGCCTATTCAAAAAAATAACCATGTACATTATTTATAAAAAGAAACAGAAACGTTACATAGCAACTGTTTTGGGTGTTGCATAATATAGCTATATTAATTTTGCTTCATCCTTGCTATTCTTTCCATCTGCATTTTTTTCCAATAGGAGATACTCAATGGAATAAAAATAATATTTTTCCTTTTATTTTTTTAAGTGCTCTAATTGCTAACATAGTGGATCTGCTTCAAACCTGTGATGAAACACACTCATCTGACTTGGTTGGGACAGAACCTCCTATACCCACTCAATTTGTTAAGCTACAGCTGAAATATTTTGATAAGAAAACAGGAAACAGCTCTACAAACAAAGGTATGTTTAGGGTGGAATCAAAACTTTTCCTTCATGGGAAATAAACTAACAATATCTCTGTTTTCTTCTGAGCAGAGAAGTGCTGGCAGAGAATATGGCTTATTGTGCCACTGATATATTCATTTCAATTAGGTCTCATGGATGAAACATACTGACTCTCATACCCTCTGGTTCAACCCTTCAGCTGTCCAACTAATCAGGCGTCATCAACAGAAAGTTGAGAAAAATGGTTCTGCTGCGTCATGGAAACACCCAGAACACACACAGTTACAATGCTCTCCCGCACACTCTGGGCTTACATACTCACTCTCTACTGCCCAGCAGACAGTCAGCAATCAAATACATATTGATTCAATTGTACCAGGAGGATGATCCTCCCGACCCAGCCAATCATCTGTATGAAGTATCATTTATCTCCCAGAGACTTTTAATGGCTGGAGATTTTGACTGAATTTCAACAAACTGATGTTTCCCTATCCACACTGGTTTAAAAAAAAGCAAACCGAGACCAACAACAAAACTACTGCCCTCCTCATTCTTCTGATTTGCATGATTGTGCCATGATTACTTAAGTTGTTTTTCATACTTTGCAGAGGAATTTAAATAGCTCAGATGTTTAGCTCTTGAAAAAGTGGCTGCCAGTCACACATAGCAACTTATTCCCTTTAAGAAATGTCACAAGGATGTTTAAATCTTATCTCTGGGCTTGTTCAGCATAGCATGCAAACCAACTTGCGTATTTACATCCCGCACCACATACAACCTTACAAACAAAGACACGGTTCAAGCCAATCGAAGCAGGACCACCCTCACGGCAACACTGTGGTGCTGCTCTCCTCACTCTCATATTTCTCTCTATGCCCCACTCCTGTGGTGTATAAGTGCACGTCTGTAATAAGAACCACTAAACCCAAATAAAACGTGGTCAGGGCATCATTCCACGACTGTCTGCAGAACTTGAAGCTGTTGGTCATCAGGACAGGAGAACATCAACATGAAGGCTTCCATGGAAGGGATTTAGAGTCGCTGTCCATGGGCCCTGAGGAATAGCTGTACCATGGGCCCCAAACCACAGTAATGCCAATAAACTGGTAGAATCAATCCCTAACGTCATATGTGAAAGCACTGGCAAAGAGCAATAAGGTAAAAAAAAAAAAAAAATGGATTCTGAGAGGAGAGGTACCTCACCCTGACAAAACTGTCCAACATCTGACTGCTCTCTGAAATTGCACAGGAAGACCCCAATTTTCTTTGACTTAGGGTTTTCTTAAGCATTTTTTAAATTAAATCATAGCTGTGTACATTAGTGCGATCATGGGGTACAATGTGCTGGCTTCATATACAATCTGAAATATTTTCATCCAACTTTTCGATATACCCTTCATGGGATTTTCTTGGTTATTGTATGCAAACATTTATATTCTGCATTTAGTAAGTTTCACCTGTACCCTTCTAAGATGCACCATAAGTGTGATCCCATCATTTGGGAGGATGGATAGAGAGAAGGCATTTTTAAAGTGAACATATTTGAGAGAGATATAATACCATATGTTCTTCTGACACACGCCCTAATAAGGAATAGACCATTCTAGAGTTAAAATTGTGTCTAAAGAGCATAGGGACATAGAAAGAATCTGCCTACAGTGGGTCCTTGAAGGGCGGACGCCATGGAAGCTGAGGGTCTGGGAGCTTGATGCTTACCAGTTTGTCAACGGCCTGCCTGTACCCTTCTCAATTTTTGCTCCTGCGGAAAGCTCTGGCATCTCAGCTGCCTGTCGGTGGTCCCCTGTGAAGGTGAAGCAGCCAGGGAGCGGGCTGGCCAGATGCTGAGCAGAGGAAACAGCTGCTCATCCACGGAGGCAGTGTTGTGGAGTTGAAAGAAATGAGCTGTGTAGTTGGGAAACACTTTTGTAGTTCTGTATTTACGGGTCTTTCTGTGCAATCATGTTTTCTCTTATGAAAGATCAGCCCTGTCTAGATATTTACCAAATTAACATTTCAAGTTATATTCCCAAACCCAGCCCAGCCCTGAGAGCCTGCCAGTACACAGGCTGCAGAAGCTGTTCCACAGCGAGAAGTGGCAATCGATGGATCTCAGGACAGGGGCCAACATCCCTCCCCCCTTCCTCACTCTCCGCCACCACCACATCTCTGCCCAGAGATGTAGGATTTGTTTGGCACCTTTCTGAGTGGATCGCAAAGCCTTTCACAGACAAGAATGAAGGTTAACCCAGGACAGAACTCTTAGTTTGTATTCATCAGATTACGCTTGGCTAAAGCAACAGTCACAGTTGGAAAGAAGAACAGGCTTCCTGCTCCCTAAGAAGTTAGGTAGGGATTTTGTAATGACAGGACTCAGAAATACAGCAGTGGTGAATCTCACAGTGAGTTATATGCTACATATGCTGTTTCCTTTAACCCAGTCAGCCAGGTGGTTGTAGTGGTGATGGGCAGGGGACACCGCCATCACCACCTAACATTTATATTGCATTCCCTGCGTGCCAGACACTCCTCTAAGGCTCTTAAATACATTAGTTAATAAGGACCCTCAGAGACAGGTACTATTATCATCCTCCCATTTGACACATGAGAAAACTGAGCCACAGAGAGATTAAGTAACTTGTCCAAGGGCACACAATAATAGTTACAATTAATTACACTTTTAATTCTCACAGTAACTATTATGTTATTGCCCTCATTTTGCAGATAAGGAAACTGAAACTCAGAGGCCTGAAATATTCATTGAAGGTCACACAGTGTTGACGTGACGGAGTGGCCCAACCTTGATAATTTGAGGGCTCTGGGGCGAGAGTACAAATGGATGCCCACAAGCCATATGAATAAATACGCAAAGTTACATATCAGGCTAACAGCTAAACATGTTCTCTCCTCCTGTGACAAATAAACCTTCATAACAACCTGGAAGGCCCGATTAAAAATCAGACTTCTTGGTTTGAGCCAGAAAGAGGCAGGGCATCAGAAAGAGTCAGGCCCTGTGCCCGGCCCGGTGTCCTTCTCATCCCTCCCCAAAACTCAAGGATGGATACTCCAGTGTGAAAAATCCAACCCGCCTTCATATTCTCTGCAAACAGCCATCCTAAAATCTAGGGGATACACATCCTTGGGGGAACAAACCTAGGAATAGGCCTATACAGGTCCCGGAAACAGGCTCAGAGCCATTTGCACAGGGAATTCTAGAGTCCCAGTACCTGGAACATTGTCTTGAGGGGGAGATGTGGGCACTGATGGTCACGTTCCCTTGACTTTGTGCATTCTTCACTTCATGAGGTGGTGTGACCCTTGAGGGGGGTCAAAGCAGGGTTCGTGAGAGGTCACAGCCAAAGGCTGAGGCCCCTCTTCTCTGGGTCTGAAAGCAGTTCTGGTGATAGTGCCAGAGCTTTCCCCACCCCTGTCCAACTCCATTGTCCTTACTCTACAGAAGCACTCTTGTGTCACTTTTCTGCTTCTGCTTCTGCCCTGCCCCCAGTTTTCAAGTCACTGGGACTTGAAGCGGGTAGAGGGAACACCAAGGGAAGGAGAGAAGCCTAGGAGTGGAGTTTGTGGGGGTGAGGAGCACGAGCTGAGAGGAGCCTCACCCACCCCACCCTTCCCCTTTCCCAGTGGGCCTTGCCTCTGGCCGTGGCTGCACAGACACTGCCCAGAGCAAATCCAAGTCACAACCCCACCCTTTCCTTGTTTACTGACACAAAGCAGGGAGAGAATAGAAACAGTCTTAAAAATGATTGTTTCAAAAACTGTTCATTCTCTCCTAACCTGGAAGATAAGGCCTCTTAAAAACTGTCTTGTCCAGAGTCGTCCAGAGTAAAGCCCTTTGCTTCCTGAAGACTTTGGGACAGCAAGGGGCCTGCTGCCCAGCCAGCCCCTGCCACTGCAGTTACTTCCTAACACCTGGCAAGGGCTATTTACATGGACTAAGGAGGGATCCTGTCAATCTGTCCAGCTTCCAAATTTAGTTTCCATACATACATGCAATTTCCTGTGTTAACTATCGTAATTAAAATTTTCCACAGGCCTAATTTTGCATTGTTGACGTTCAAATGTCATCATTCACACTGTCATGCTTCCTTTTTTAAAGAACCAAATTGACACCCCCACTAACCCACAGCTCCCAAGCCCCCAGCGTTCAGAGCTCCGACTGCAGCGGGCCCTGGCCGAGGATGCAACGCCACGGTGCCCGGCCCAAGCACTAAATCCTCCCCACTTCTCCGACGTGGCAGCAGAGAAGTGAAGACAGACCTTCTGCCTGAATTCCAGAGCACGTGTGTCGCAACCCTGTGACCTCAGAAATCCACCCAAACCAGCATAAACGAGAATGTGGCGCTTTGTGATAAACAGCAGGCCAGGCTTGTACAGAGAACCCATCCCTCCAGGGGACTGGAATCTGAAACAGGAGAGCAGTTAGAAACTGATCTCTCTTCCTACCACCCCACTACCCTGCCACGGTAATTTCCTGTGTGTCATCTTTCTCCCCGCAGACCACTGTTCCCTGCATCCTCACTCCTCCTCACCACAAGCGGTCACCCAGACAGCCCCACACTTCTGGTTTAGACCGCAGCCTTAACGCATCTCAAGCCCAAATAATGGAAAGCACCTGATTGGCTCAGCTTGAGTCAGGGGCCCATGTCTGGTCCAATCAGCTGTGGCTCAAGGGGATGGGTGGAGTCAGGGACGGTACAAATAAGCCTGCTGGGCTTATCCTTGGGGTTGAGTGAGTGAGAAGTTCAGAGCTAACACAGAGTGAGCAAGTACTCTATAAAGATAGGCCTAGTATGCCTAGTTTTATTGCACATATACTGTATTTTAAAAGTTATACCATTAGTGCTTTACCTTTTCCTTAACTTTCTGAATGATAAGCTGCCGAGATCAGGTTTCAGATCTGTGCTTGTTCTGTTGCACACAGTACACACTTACTAAGAATCTTGAGCAATACTTTATCATCCTACCTCCCATCATTAAACCCTTTGCTGGCTTTCTATTAAAGAAGCCCCATATTGGAAGCTCAAAATCAGAAGTAGGAAGAAACACTGTGGAGAATCTGATATAATCAATACTTTGCATTTTGCCTGGCTGAAGCCCGTTTGGAAATTGTATAGAAAATGGCTATTGTCGACCTGCTTCATTTTTTAGGCCCTGGAGCACAATCACAGCTTTTACTGCATTTACTTGACTTGGCTAATATGCAAAACAATAGCCAATTCTACTCCCTGAAATATCACAAACCTCTCAGTCCATAAATCCAAGACAAGGATATCTAAGGTATTTCTGGCAGATACACCAAGAAACATGGCCAATCTAGATGTTAGAGGAATTTGTTGATTCTCCAGCCAACAAAGAACATTAACACTTCACCCATATTGCAGAGGAATGCAATCATTTTGTACAGTTGGACAGTCTTTAGGGAATGGGCAATACTGCTGTTGTAAATTTTAAGAAATGTGCATTTGGTTGCTCTGATATTTGTGTTTATGAGGAACAAAACACTCATTGCAAACTAAATTTGGCACCTGGTATAGTCTATGCTGCCAGATTAGTTTGAATTAAAAAATAAAAAAACTTTTCTCGCTAGAATGACTAAAGAAAATTTCTGTGTACTAAAATAAGATGTAGACTAAAATTTCATTAACTACTTCATTTATTCATTGTCAGCCCACTAGGTATTTGCTAGGTGCTGGACACTATGCTATATGCTGCATATACAGAGATAAAGGACATAATCCCTTCCCTCACTGCGTTCATACCCCAGAAGCAAAGAAATTTGTAAACCAAAAATGATAGCACCGTGCACTGAGGATGATAAGTACACATAAAATGTTAAGAAAGAGCAGGAACTCTTGACTGCCTGGGTGGGGTGAGGGAAAACCTCCTGGTGGAGAATGAAGCCTGAGCTGACTTTTAAAGTTTAAAATAGAGTTAACCAAGCAAATGAAGTGCAAAGCATGAAGCAGCAAATGGCGATGACTTGTTTTGGCTGGAGTTTGGTCAGGAGTAGGGGAGATGGGGCTGGCAAGGTTGGCCTGGGGCCAGGTCACAAAGTCTCAGGCCAGTCTGAAGTATTAGGGAACTTTATTCGAAGATGATGTAGAGTCTTCAGAATATTTCTTTGTTAAGACAACTTTTTGTTGAAGTGTAAAATATGTGCAGAAACACGCACATATGATAAGTATTCAGCTTGATGAAGTTTCATGAACTGAACACAGCTGTGTAGCCAGCAACCCAATCATAACACAACCAGCATCCCTGAAGTCCCCTGTTATTCCCTTCCAGCCACTGCTTCCCTCTCCAAGGGTGACCCCAGGCCTAACTTCCAACACCATAGATTTTGTTTCGCCTGCTTTTGAACATTACTGAAGTTCAATTTTAAAATATGTATTCTTTTGTGTCTGGCTGCCATAAACCAGCATTATGTTCATGAGCATCATCTATGTTGGCATGTAGAGATACAGTTAATTTAATCTCATGGCCGTATAATATCCCACTATATGGATATGTCACAATTTAGTTATCTCTCCCATTATGTGTCAACATTTGAGTTCTTTCCTATTTGAGACTATTATTAATAGTGCTGCTTGTACATACTTGTACATGTCTTTTGATGAGTATATGTTTGCAATTCCTTTGGATAATACCCAAGGGTGGAATGTCCTAGGAGAAGCATATATTCAGCTTTATTGGATTCTGCTAACCAGTTTCACAAAATGATTAGACTAATTTAAAGTCCCAGTAACAAAGTATGAGAGTTCCAGTTTCCAAAATTTGATAGTTTCTTTTTCATTTCAGCCATTCTGGGGGTGGTATAATTGTTATGAACTGAATTGTGTGTATCTTTCCCTCACTCCCAATCACATGTTGAAAGCCTGACCCCCATTATATCTGTATTTGAAGACAGGGCCTTTGGGGAGGTAATTAAGGTTAAATGAGCTCATAAGAGCAGGGCCCTTGTCCTTTAGAACTGGTATTCTTATATGAAGAGGAAGATACACCAGAGATCTCTGTTTGGACACGCACAGAAGAAAGGCCATATGTAAACACGGTGATAACATAGCTGTCTATAGGCCAAAATAAAGGCCTCAACAGAAACCAATATAAACAAAGCAAAAAGTGATTTTAATCAATAACTGTTAACCCAATGCAGGATCTGTATTTTCCTTGATATTAGCTCAGTGCAGGGTATGTGCTAGGCAGTCAGTGAACATGAGCTGCCATCATCATCATCACCATCATTCATTATCATTATGGAGCTGACTAGGATGACTTCCACGGCTGTTTGCAAAACCAATCACATTTCTCCACCCTGCTCTGTATCCAAACCTCTTAGGATGCAATTTTTCATGTTCTTTCATTAAAAGGTGGTGTTCATCAAGGTCCATCCCTTGAACCTAGGCTAGCTTTGTGACTTCTGATGCAGTGGTATGATATATTAATTCTAATCCTCAGCCCCAGAAGGCCTTGAGTGGTTTTTATCTTCTCTCTTGGAACTCTGCCCATCCTCCATGTGAATAAATCTAGGCTATCCTGTTAGAGGATGAGCGACCATACAGGCCCAGGTATCCCAGTTGTCCAAGCTGAGGGTCCAGACAAATGAGAAAGCCTGGCCAAGATCAGCAGAGTCTGGCTCAGGTCAGCAGAAGTGTCCCGGGGATGCATAGGTTTGTAGGTAATAATAAATGGCTGCTGTACTAAGCCCTTATTTGGGGTGGTTTTTCAGGCAGCAGTAGATAACTGTTACAACTTCCAGATGTGCAAACTGAGATAGAGGATGTAGAAGGAGAACCTGCCTACAGGTGGGAGTCTGTAAACTCCGGCCATACAGAGTTTAACATAGCTAAGCCATCCTGTGGAAATGTTGAGAAGAACACTGACCCAGAGCCAAAGATTTAAGAAAATTCAGCATTAAGTAGAAGCAGAAGCCCAGAATGGGTGACCTTTCCCAGGAAGACAGAGAGAGGGCTGAGGATAGAACTCTGGGGAAAATCAACATTTAATGGACAGCCAAGGAAGAAGAGGATGAGAAGGAATAATGAGAGATGGGAGAGGAAAACCAGAAGAAAATGGTACAATGAAAGAAAGGCATAAGTGTTTAAAACCACATTACAAAAGTGGAAAAGAAAGTAGGAAAGATATCCAAAGCATCCTTCCATATCTAAACGGCTCCGCACAGGGATGTAGGAGGGGCTCATGAGATGAGTCTAGAAAGGTGGGTAACAGGCAGACCATGAAGGACCTCATTTGCCATCCCGAGGAATCTGGATTTGATCCTGAAAGACTTTTAGCAAAGGAGTAACTTGGACAGGTTTTTATTTGAAGATCACGCAGTAGCAATGCAGTGGGGGAACAGATTGGAAGGAGCAGCACCAAGTGAGAGAGACTCTCAGAGGAATCCAGGCGAGAAAAGACGAGGGCCTGACCTGGCGGAAGCGTCCTTTCTCTTCACACTTACAGTCAGATGGATTCAGGAAAAAGTTGGGAGATAGATCTGGCCAGACCTTATGGCTGTCTGTGGTAGGTCAGAGAATATGGAATGACTTCTAGTTTGGGGGCTGTGTGAGTAGGTGACCTAATATAAATGGAAGTAAGTGTAACATAGGAGAATACTCTGGTGCCGCTAGCCGATGACTACGACATAGCGTTATTCTTCTTTGGTGTATCTCAGTTATTACATTATACAGCCCGCACTGGAACTGCTTACTAGAAATCAGCTCCTGTCAGAGTGTCTCATTCTTATTTCTGGGAGTGTCTTAGAATGCCTCTGCATTGAACTACAAAATAAGGTCCTTGGGTTCTCCTCCTCCAGCATTCTCTTCTTGCCGTTGTTGAAACTGTTAAAACCTCCTGAGATCCCCACTCTGTAGGACCAGCTGACTGATGTGACTGCCACCTGGGGATCACCATGCCAGTCTTGGAGATAGGATGTGCCCTCTCCAGACCAACCAGGTCCACAATCCCATCTCTAGAAATTGACCCCCTTTTTGCCTTGACTTTGCAGTTCCATGTTTCTGCTTCATTAGATACCTACTGTTACCATTCACTACTTTTATATAACAGCCACAGTTATCTTTCCAGTGGAATGGCCCTAGCCTTCCCCACATCTCAAGTTGAGACTCAGCTGGCCTTAGATCCTAGATTTTTCTCTCCTCTAGTTCAAAACACTCCCCACCTCCCATTCCTTGTCCTAAGAGAATCACTTTATGGGATGATTGATGGCAGAAACATCCTTTCTCTGCCAGGAAAAACACCATCCTCGCCCACCAGCATGGACTCTTTTTCCATTGCTCAAAAGATGCCATCACAAAATAGCTTAAAATTCCCCAAAAGCTGGGTCTCCCTCTTATCCATGGTTATCCTGATAAACTGGGAATAGAGTGGAAGGTCTGTAGGAAGATTGTGTGCCCATTTTATCCTGATGATGTTGAGGAGATGTGACATTCATGTGGACATGAGTCTAGAACTCAGGCTGGGGGATCAACTGAAGATCTGCACGGAGGTGGAGGCAGAAGAGATGGATGCTGTGACATGCTGGAGCTGGCTCACATGCTGATGAGAGCCGGTTAGCACGTGTCTTCCCAACTCCAAAGTCAATGGTTAGTAGCTTGATATTGGCCGTGGTGAGAGTATTTACACCACAGAAAACAGTGAGAGAGGGGAAAGCCTGAGATAGAAAACACTAAGGAATTAACATTTAGGGAGTGGACAGAGAAAGAGGAGATGTAAATAGAACAAGAAAAAGTGTCCAGGAGGCAGCAAAAAGTTGTGCTGCAGATATTAAAAAGGAGAAAGCGCCTGTGGCTCAACGGGCTAAGGTGCCAGCCACATACACCTGAGCTGGCGGGTTTGAATCTAGCCTGGGCCTGCCAAACAACAATGGTGGCTGCAGCCAAAAAAAATGGTCAGGCATTGTGGCAGGTGCCTGTAGTCCCAGCTACTTGGGAGGCAGAGGCAAGAGACTCACTTGAGCCCAGGAATTGGAGGTTGCTGTGAGCTGTGATGCTACAGCACTCTATCCAGGGTGACAGCTTGAGACTCT
>CAUYRH010060303.1:0-50888 GCA_963574655.1 Perodicticus potto
CCAGCCAGTCTTTGCTCCTCAGCAGGGATGAAGCCTACACCTTTTCAGTTTTTTAAACATAGGGTCTTATTCTGTCAGCCAGGCTCATTGTAACCTCAAACTGCTGAGCTCACGCTCCCATCTTAGCCTTCCTAAGCACTAGGACTACAGGTGGGTGCCACCATGCCCAACTAATTTTTTAAGTTTTCTTTTTGTTTTTGTTTTTTGAGACAGAGCCTCAAGCTATCACCCGGGGTAGAGTGCTGTGGCATCACAGCTCACAGCAACCTCAAACTCTTGGGCTTAAGCAATTCACTTGCCTCAGCTTCCCAAGTAGCTGGGACTACAGGTGCCTGCCACAATGCCTGGCTATTTTTTGGTTATAATTGTCATTGTTGTTTGTCAGGCCCAGCCTGGATTTGAACCTGCCAGCTCTGGCGTATGTGGTTGGCACCTTAGCCGCTTGAGCTACAAGTGTCGAACCAATTTTTTAAGTTTTGCAGAGACAAGTTCTCACTATGTTTCTTGGGCTAGCCATAAACTCTTGGGCTCAAGTGATCCTCCTGCCTCAATGTCCCAAAGTGCTAGGATTGTAAGCATGTGCTACCACATCTGATCAGTATTTTTAAAACTTTTAAGTTCAGCTTACCAATCATTCTAATCATAAATCTAATGGTAAATCATAGGAATCATAAATCTAGGCATCTCCCTATATTTCCCAGGCTGGTCTTGAACTCCTGAGCTCAAAGGGTCCTCTTGCCTCAGCCTTCTGAGTAACTGGACTACAAGAACAGGCCACCATGCCCAACTAGAATGTTAACTTTTAAAAGGGCTTGGATTAATAATTGATCCTCTTTTCAAAATTAAAATTGTTTTCAGCAGTTTATACTGCATTTATTCATTCAATATATTTTACTTCCTTTTAAGAAACAATGACAAGCCTCCAAAGTATTTTTACTGCAATCTTAAAAAAAAAAAAAATACAGGCTCAGCGCCTGTGGCTCAACGGGCTAAGGTGCCAGCCATGTACACCTGAGCTGGCAGGTTAGAATCCAGCCCGGGCCCACCAAACAACAATGAGGGCTGCAACCAAAAAATGGCCAGGCGTTGTGGCGGGCGCCTGTAGTCCCAGCTACTTGGGAGGCAGAGGCAAGAGACTCGCTTGAGCCCAGGAATTGGAGGTTGCTGTGAGCTGTGATGTCACAGCACTCTATCCAGGGTGACAGCTTGAGGCTCTGTCTCGAAAAAAAAAAAAAATACAAATATAATAAATTTAAAAATTTTTGAATTTTTCTTTTTTTTTTGAGACAGAGCCTCAAGCTGTCGCCTTGGGTAGAGTGCCGTGGCATCACACCTCACAGCAACTTCTAACTCCTGTGGTCAAGCAATTCTCCTGCCTCTGCCTCCCAAGTAGCTGTGATTACAGGCACCTGCCACAATGCCCGGCTATTTTTTGGTTGCAGCCATCATTGTTTGGCGGGCCCAGTTTGGATTCGAACCTGCCAGCTCAGGTGTATGTGGCTGGAGCCTTAGCCGCTTGAGCCACAGGTGCCGAGAAGATTTTTTTTTTTAACATAAACATGTGTTTATTAGGTTTCCACTTTTTGCCTTCACAGAATTTAAAAGGCTTAAAATTTAATAACAATAACAATGTTTAAGATAAGGACTAGAAACAAAAACCACATAAAGAATGAATGAAGATAAATATAGTCAGAGAAGAAAGCAATTACTGCATTGAAATATTAAGCAATATTGATAATAATAATGCCAAGAAAGTAATGTTCACATTGTCAAATAAGACGTTATAGAGTGCTTTGACTCTGAGGCTAAGTATGAAGTCATCAGTTAACTTCTTATTTTTTTTCCAAAGTCTCAAAAAATAGACAACTAATATTATATAAGTAAAAGTAAAGGAGAGTTTCAAAAAAACAGATCATGCCAAATCTTATAAACAATAGAAAAAGGAGAAATATTTCAAAATCATTCTACTTGATCTGGATATACCTGATATTGAAATTGGAGAAAATATGTTGTTATAAAGGGAAATTACAAACATATTTCACTTATAAGTGAGGCTGCAATATCCTAAACTACATATTAACAAGTTGAATTAAAAATTAATCTTGAAGTAATGTTCAGCCCTATTTCTGAAGGACTGGCATATCTATTTGTACAATGCACAGTGACAAGTTAACCGGGATAGGGCAAGAGACCGAAGGGCCTACTGCAAGTTAAAACCGAAAATAAACAGAATCGAGTCACTAGTGGATACTTAAAAAAGGAATTTATGGCCCATTTCCTCATTTCCCCCAGGATTTCGCCTGTGAAAATAAACTTGATATTTTCAACATTATAAAAATATATTTTTCAAAAAGAAAACAGGCCAAAGTTTCACATGTCTAATCTACCATACCAGCAAGACACCAGCAAAACTGCCATAATGTCAGCAGGTCCTGCCATCCGGGCACTGGCTCTGAAGTCGCCAGTCTGCACCACCACTCACACCTGAACACACTCTGACCCTCTCCTGGACATACCAGGCTTGCTCCCTGGTGTCAAATTACTTTTTTAAAGACACCTTCTCTCTTGAGCAGTAGAAAAAGTAGTAGTATTACATTAAGCTAATAGTCTTTGACTTTTGTTAGGAATTTATTTATTCCTAAAAAGTCTTCAACTTTTGTTAGCAATTTACATTAAGCTAATAGTCTTTGACTATTGTTAGAAATTTATTTTTCCCAACATTTGTTTCCTCCTGGGCAATAGAAATGGTGATGTCAAGCAAGATAAATAATTGGTGTCATGAACTATATCCCACTTATTTAATAGTTTTTTATCCTAGAAATGTTACAGACTTTCACATTCTATGTAAGTGATATGCTTAATATTTCTGATCTGTTTTAAAAACCCATTCAACCCACCCCAGGAAGTAAGGTCAGTAAGTCTCTTTCTTATCTAATCCTTCTCATAGAAATTCAAGGAGCCAACAGAACCATTTAAAAGTTTTGTTGGGAAACAAGGATAACATTTCTGTGCATCTAAAGAGCATCATCAGATTGATTAGAATAGTGTGGCCATCAACTTTCTAGTATAAATGTCCTTATGGCAAAATGATTCCTAATCACCAGGATATGGAACCAAACAACCCAAGGGCCACCACCCCACACATGGATAAATAAACTGCTATATATTTTTTTATGTATATATAGAGAGAGAGCTTGGAATACTACCCAGCCATAAAAAGGTGGAGACTTTCCATCTTCTGTATTTACCTGGATCAGTCTGGAGACCATTCTCCAAGGTAAAGTATCACAAGAATGGAAAAGCAGGTATCCAATGTACTCAGCAATGATATGAAACTAGTAGATGAACAACTACAGACCCACATGAGAGAAAAGCAATTAAATTCAAGAAGGAGGGAGGCAGAGGGGGATTGGTGAGCTCTCACCTGACAGGTACACTGTAGGGCAGAGGTCCTCAAGCTTTTTAAACAGGGGGCCAGTTCACTGTCCTTCAGACTATTGGAGGGCTGGACTATAGTTTAAAAAATAAACCATGGAGCGGTGCCTGTGGCTCAAAGGAGTAGGGTGCTGGCCCGATATGCTGGAGGTGGCGGGTTCAAACCCAGCCCTGGCCAAAAAAAAAAAAAGAAAACTATGAACAAATTTCTATGCACACTGCACAAAGACCTCCTAACTTCAGGGAAAAAAGGTCCCCCTTAACTGCAAAAACAAGGCTCTTCTAACTGCAAAAAAAAAAAAAAATAGACCTCCTAACTTCAAAAAAATCCTAACTTGTTCTTACCTCGGTCCTCAGGAAGCAGCAAGCTCGTGACTCCTGAGACTGAGAGGAGGAGTCGAGAGACAGAGAGAAGGAGGAGAGTCGGAGAGTGAGGCGACATTCCACACATGCCCTGCAAGCTGGATAAATGTCCTCGGCGGGCTGCATGTGGCCTGTGGCTGTAGTTTGAGGACCCCTGCTCTAGGGGTTTATGGCACACCTCCTGGATGAAGGTCTCAACTACAACTGGGATGTTACCTAACAAATGCAAACAATGTACCCTAACCACATGTACCCTTACGTTAATCCGAAGCAAAAAAAAAAATAGTGTTGCCTATTTTAGACTGGATCCAAATGCCAGCAGATTGATCCTGTGTTGTTCACTTCAAAATTTGTCTCAAAGAACCTGGGCAATGCTAGTTGACCATTTCTCTTCTATCTCTTCCTGAAGACATTGGGAAAGGATTTGAGAATTAGATTGTCATTACCCCATAAAGGTTTGTATCTCAGTCATTTAAAAACAGATTCTTTAATTGTCTTAACACAACAGCAAGAAGATATGAATAAAAAATGCGAAATCCCCCAGAGGTTGGAGAAGTTCTGGTTGGAGAAAATAAAAATGGTAAGTAAACTCATGGAGCACGGATACAACTGTCTACTCCTTTGTGTTTTCTGCGGCCAGCATAATAGGTGCCCCATTGTAGATGTTCAGGATATGTTGACTGAACAAGTGAATGCATTAGTGGCACTTTGCTTAAAACATTTCTTTTGCCTGCTGGACGCTAAGTAGGTATTATGAGCATATCATTGTTAATCCATGTGTTGCTGAAGTTAGGAGTTCTTCCCTACCTGCCCTTCATCCATTTTGTAATTTATTTATGGAAAGTTATTACCTAATATTCTGCACCGTGTCATATGTAGTAGACACAGACTTTAAAAACATGATTAAAAAATTATTGCCACCTTTAATTGCTTTGACTGTTAAGTCATTCTACAAGTTTAAGTAGGTATGAAGTCAACATAATCATTAAATGAATAATACTGGCATTTAAAGTTAAAAAACTTTTTATACATAATGGCTCTCCACTCATTTGCTGCATTTTGTTTTCAGTTACCTTTTGAACTCATCAGTTATCAATGAAACTCAATGATACACCTGCTTCTGTTAAGAGAACTTGAAACTTTTCTACTTCAGGTTGGAAACCATTAGAGAACTATTTTCTTAAAGATGGGGACTTTGCATCTTTTGTACGAACCTAGACTGAGTTGAAACATATTCTTCTAAAGCATCACAAGATACTTTATACTTGCAAGTACTCAATACTAATAGGAAGCCGGTAGTTGATCTGATGCACACCCACACAAGAGAAAAAAACAATTCAATTTAGGGAGAGGGGAAAGGAGAAGGGAGAAGAGTGGAAGGGGGGGATTGGTGAGCTCCCACCTAGAGGGCACAGTGTAAGGGCACACGGCACACCCCTTGGGTGCGGGATGCGACTACAACTTGGACTTTACCTAACAAATGCACACACTGTAAACTAATCGTTTGTACCCTCATATTAATCTGAAATTTTAAAAAAAGAAAGAAAGAAAATCATCTTCTTAATTTATGGGGTAACCGAATCCTGGAAGTAGATTTTTTTTTTTAATTTGCTTTTAGTTCAATCTATAACACTTTGGGGATTGTAGTTCTTCTGAAAAACACTGGAATTGCAAATTGGATTTGCTTAAATATGACAGTGCTATAAAACTCCCCAGCACATGGCAAACACAGGGAGTCCCGAGCCAGCCGCACCTCAGTTCTCTAAATAGCCCTCCTACCAGGCTCCATCACAACTAACCTTTAGCGATCCAAGAGGTTATCCTTTGCAGTGTTTTCCTGCCCCACTTCCATCTCATGACATTTTTTCCTCTGCATTTTTCTGTATAGGCCCTGGGGTGAAGGAAAAGGTGTGGCTGCTATTTGGTGGCGTTTTTGAGCAGGGAGGGAGCCTGCTGAAAATTGTAATGCCTGCTAAGAACATCTCTTTCTCCATTTTTTTTTCTACTTAGATGATTGTATCAGCTCTGTATTTTCACTAATGCTGACAGCCTGAAAGTACATGTGATCATTCCCACCGAATTCCTTAGTCCTTTATTGAACCATCTTGCAACAGGAAAAAAAAAAATGGGGGTCTTTGCTCTGGATCATGAACTGTAATGGTAATTCACTACCCCAGCCATCAGATACAGTTGTCCCAACTGCTTCACAAGCTTTGCATGAAATCTAACAAACCAAACAAGAACTGTCCCAATTAATTCTCACTCTCTTCATCAGTAATAATCACGAAAACAGAATCTTCCACTCTAAAGCAGGTATTTTGCACAGGATTGACATTTACACAATCACGAACAACACTTTATGTGGTACTTAGGATTTCTTTAGAGAGTCCTTTTCTAAGTGCTGACCTAGCTTAACCCTACTTAACTTGTAAAAGATGAAGGGATTACAGCAGAAGGTATATGGCCATGGGCCACTGATGGATTAGGTTGTCCCTTGGTTGTGTTTCCTTAGAGCCTTTGAAGTGAGGATTGAGGGCAAACTGCCTTAATGTTCACTCTTGTGGATCTTGTTTTGTTACAGTAGCTGATATTCTGCTGTTAGGTAAGTGGAGAAAGACTCATTGTGCTTATTTGCTTATAAATCATATGCAAATTGGGGAGGAGTTTCCTTCAGAACCAGGGTTTGGCTGCCTCCTTTCTGCAACTGTATAAAATAGCTGGAGTTTTATTTAATTGTAAAAAAAATTGTGCTGCTTAGGGTGTGGAGAAATGGGCTCTCAGACATGGCTTCCTGATAGGAACTGTGAAAACATACTCACTCTTTGACTTGACATTTCCAATCCTAGAAACGAATCCCAAGGAAATAAGAAGAATGTGTGCAAGAATTTAATCAGCAGCACTGTCATTGTCTACGGGATAGCAAACTTGAAAACACACACAGGAAAACGAAATACAGTCTTCTACTTGTAACAGAGTGTACAAAGCATAGAAGCACCTGTAAGACGGACTTTGACAGATTTTTTTCTCAATAGCGTATTTTTTAAATAGTGCCATTCTGTGCCAAATGGTCTCATCCTTTTATATACAAAAAGATTAAAACTTCTTTGTATCTGCACAATTAAAGAAGTAGTCTAGTTCCCAAAAGATATGGACAGTTATTATGCAGTGAGATTATGGGTATTTATTTTCTTCTTTTTTTTTCTTATTTGTATTTTCTTCTATAAATATATTTTCCCTTTCTAAAAAACTTCTTTTTTTTTTTTTTTTTTTTTTTTGGTGACAGAGTCTCACTATGTAACCCACAGTAGAGTACAGTGGCCTCCCAGCTCACAGAAACCTCAAACTCTTGGGCTCAAGCAATTCTCTTGCCTCAGCCTCCCAAGTAGCTGGGACTATAGGCGTCTGCCACAACGTCAGGCTATTTTTTTGTTGCAGTTGTCATTGTTGTTTAGCAGGCCCGGGCTGGGTTCAAACCTGCCAGCCTCAATGTATGTGGCCGTATCCCTACACCTAAGCTACAGGTGCCAAGCCCTCTAAAAAACTTTTAAGGGGTTGTTTCTTTTGTTTCTGAAGTAGAATCACTTGAAGTTTGGATGGGCAGCCGAGTACAGCAGCCTGCATTTGTAGGAGAGAGACGCATCACAGAAGGGATTCTGGACTCATCTCCCAGCCTGAAGTCCAGGCACAGCTCAGCACACACAGTATCTCGCTGTGGGACTCAGCAAGTGCGTTCACCTCTCGGGGCCTCGGTTTCCCCACTTTTAAATGAAGACACCATTACTACACTATATATCTCAGATTATTAGGGGCATCAGGGAAGACTATATATTTAAAAGTCTGGAAAAGTTAAAAGTGTTTAGTGAATAGAAAATCCAGGAATCAGCAGGTCATGCACACAGCAAGCCGGAGGCCAATCCAATTAGACAGGGTGCTATCCTAATCACCCCGTTCTTGACCTGTTTTCAGCTCGTGTCTGTACTAACCAGGATTTCTGCCTGTCAGCTGGGGAGTGCAGCTGACTTCTGTGTCCACCGTGAATCCAGCACTAGCAGATGTGCAGGGAGCCGAAACCCCAGCTCTGTGCGTTCCTCCATTCCTTTGCAGTAACCCGATTAGCCTGCCACTGACTACACACCTGCAGGCTGCATTGCCTCATACAATCCCACCACACTTTGAAGCCCTCGCTTGTCGATGTTAAATATGCCATGGCATACACAGTGGGCTGTGTTTTCATTTTTCCACAAGAATGTCACCATAGCCACATGAAGGAGAGGTCCTACTTCACTAATCCACAATATTCCTAGCCATCACCCTAGAAAACTACCTCCCACAGCCTCAACTTGGGGGAGTTCCTTTATCTTTGCATATCCCCTGCCTATCTACCCCCTGTCCCCCACCCTGATAAGAAATGAAAGTCTAGTCCAGAGTTTGAAGATTCAGTTGCCCAAGCTGTGGAGGCCGACGCTGTTCGTTTTCAAGTCATGTTTCCTTAGCATTTGAGCCTGCAGAAAAGAACTTGGACTTCTATGAGGGAGCCAAGTTTTCTTAGGTACCAAGTTCCCTTGCCTGAATGCTCCAAAAGGGCCACGCCTTCCCATTAGAAAATGGCAAACTAGTTTACCAAGTGAGGCATCCTCTCTACAGGAACATTCCATGCTTCCTGCCTTCCTAATTAAGAATGACGAGAACATCTTTGCTTTCTATATGATATTTTTAAAATATGCCTTAAGAGCACCTTTGTAAGATGCCTGAGCTCCAGTCTTTACCTGTATGTATATAGTCACTTTAGTAACCAGGCTCTTATCCAAGCCAAATGCCAGGCATTTACCAGGTTAGCTAAGACTATGGGATCTTGCTGGCAAGAAGAAAAACAGTGGTTTTAGGGCAATGTGTATAATGTTCTCATTCCTTCTGGTAAGCGGCAGGCCTCAGTTCTGATAACCAGAACGCTCTTTGTTCCAGCTGCCCATCCCGGTGCCCCACTGCATAACATTTTAAGTCATTTCAGCCAGGGCAAATGACAGCCAAAATAACAGCTTCAGCCCAGAAGAGACAAAGGGACAGTGTTAGGGAAAGTAAAGCAGTGGTATTCTTGCTTCATTTTAAAATTAATCGAGTTGGTTATAGTTTCTAAGTACACTTGGCATTCCAGCTGCCAGAGAATGGGTTTGAACACTGAAAGCCCTCTTTAAGCCGAGGACCCAGGACAGGTAGTAGTGTTCTCCAGAAGCAGGCACAGGTAGCGGCCCTGCAAAGCCGGCGGGAGAGCTGCCAGGAGGCTTCAACACTGTCCTCAGGGACCTGCCTCCACGCAGCCGACCAGCTTTGATCTCTGCTGAGACTGCTCCGAGGATGCCAGCCGTGTGGTAGGTGTCCACGAGTTCATTTTACACAGATCATCAAAGCAGCTTTCAGATGGTAAAGACTAACAACCTGGTTTCTATTTGGACAGCTAGCAGCTCTTCAAACTGTCTACTTTTCAGAGCTTATTAAACACACAGAGAGAGAGTGTGTGGGCGCTAGGAAATAAAAAGTATAGCAAGTATTGGAAAGAAGTCCAGAGAGGAGAGGTCTGGACTGTTGATGTTTCTGCCGCTGGCCGGCACGTTGGTACATCAGCTTTCCATAAGTAAACTGTTTCTCAATGTTACACATTGGTGTACGCAACTTAAGCCAATTGCTATTTGACCAATGAGGCATGTGAAGCTTTAAAAGGATCACCCAAGTATCAAGCAGAGATTCGTCAGCAGATAGGGAGAAACAATACCTCCGGAAGAAGAATTCAAACAAAGTAACACAAACAAATGGGTTTGTAACTCAAATTTCAATTCACTAGAATTGAGCTCAGAAAATGATATGTTAGCAAATAGCTAGCCATAACCTTTTTAATCATGTTCTTCTGATTTAAGAAATCAATGATGTATTTCTAAAATACTATTCTTCGTTAGGAGAAAAACAATTGGAAAATAACTGAAAACAGTTGTCACTGTCTCTCCTATCCCTTCCTCATCTAAATGTTTTAATATAAAAATCATAATGTCTTTCATTAAGGCATGAAAACAGTTATGACAATAATGAGATGGGACCTGTTAAAAAGACAGATTCTATAATGGATCAATAATTGCCTTTGAGGAACAAAGGTAATGATATACCCTCCTTTGCATGGAGGGGTAATGTCTAAAGACTAAACATCGGTAATGTCATTAGCTAGTAATTAGTCTTTAAGTGGAAGATAAAATGCATCATTAAACAATATAAAAGGATAAAATGAATAATAGTAGCACTTGACAGAACAAATATAAATCATTAATAAACATATGAAAAGACATCAATGTCAAAGAAATACAGACTTAAAAAATTAAATAGCATTTTTCTTTTATAAAATGAAGCAAATCTAAAGATAGTACCTAGTACTGACCAGGATGCAAGGAATAGACACTCTCATATATTATTGGCCGGAGTGTAAATTGGAATAAACTTTTCTGGGAAGAAGAAAAATTTGGTGTTGGTATAAGACATTTTAAATGCACAAATCCTATGGAAGAGATAATAATCTCAGCACCCAAGCTCAGACACGTTGCTGAATCAATACAAAAACTCAATCTCAATCATTTCGGGGTCCCTCCCTTCCCCTAGAGGATTTCTAAGGTTGGCATCATGTCATCCTTGGAAGTAGTCATCTGTACACATGGGAAGCCACTGGGTCCCCATGCCTTCAGCTATTATCCTAGGGGAGTGACCAATGAGATGTTCCTTGATTCCTTTATGTCTAGAAACATTGTCTGCTCCTTTCCTGCCATGTGTGAGGGCCTGGGAATAATTCTGCCACTCCTTCACCAAGCTGGGACCTTGGACTCTTGGGCAGGTTGTCTCCAGGCAGATTGGGCTCTATAGGACATACAGCATTTCTCCTCTGGCACCAGCCACCTACCTAGAGCTTCCTCTCTGACACTATAACCGGGGAAACATAAGGTATGGACAGCTACTAGGCCCTTACAAATGCCTCCACCATCCCTGCTTCCCCTTCACCTCCCCTCCTTCTCCTCCACACCAGAGCAACTTTATCTAACCTGAAACAGAAGTTCTGCAGTCCTTTATGATGTGTCTCCCACATCTTGGTCCTTGCCAAGAGTTTTCTTCATACCCCTGAGGATTTAAACTTTTGGAAACCAAAGCCCTGAAGACGCTATTTTCTTCTGTCAGAATTGGAACATCCTTGCTCAGTGCCAATGAGCACAGAAGATCCAACCTGCTTACACGTGGCAGTGGCAGGAGGGAGAGAGCAATGACATTGGCAATAATATTTCCCAAATATCCCACATAGGACCCAGCCACCCACCGTGAAAAATCTAAACACAGAACTATCATAGAAAGAGTTAGGTAGAGATGATTATGGTAGCATTGTTTATAATGGTAGAAATTTTGAGATAACTTCAATGTCCATCAAGAGGGAGGAGGGTTAAATAAATCACAGAGAAGCTACACGGTGGCCTTCTATGTAGACTTTGGTAAGAATGAGTATCTCTTCATTTGTGAACTTGGGAACATTCTATAAGTATTGTGAAGTGAAAAAGACAATTTGCAGAATGATAATAAATATAATATAATTTCATTTGTTTTTCAAAAAAACCACCCCATTTCTGTGGACTGTGTTTGAATAAACACAAAAAGGGAGGTGAAAGATCAGTAGGAATGATTTCAAAAGAGCAAAATTAGAATGAAGAAGAACTCTTCCTTTTTTTACCTTAAACCTTTTGACATCTTGGAGTTGATTTATAAGCACTTACCACTTCTAAAGAATTTTTTAAAGATTAAAAAAAGATGAAATACATCGTAGCACATGCTAATTTAGCTCTGGATAGGACCTTCCTATTTTCAAAGCATATATGATTTTTTTGAAGGAATCAGGAATTATTCTAACATAGAAAATGAAGGTATTTTAAGATTACAGTTTAATCATGAAGATTAATTATTAAGATGCAACGATAATTTTAAGAATAATTTTGTAGATCCCTGACTACTGTGGAATAGGAGACCAAAAATTAAATATAACTGTAGAAATTTAAACACCTTATCACTCTCTGCCAGGCTCTGTGACTCCAAAAAATGCAAATCTTATTTCAAACAAATGATGAGAGTTGACAACAAAGTAAAAATAGGATCCAAGACAATAAATGTGATAATTTTTATTTGTTTTAAATTCCAATATATATCTTCCACTATCTGCAAAATTAGCTGCTTTGTCATGACTCAAATCTGTGAATAGCATCTTCTGCCAGAGATACCACTGCAGTATAA
The DNA here is from genome assembly GCA_963574655.1 of Perodicticus potto. Taxonomy (NCBI): domain Eukaryota; kingdom Metazoa; phylum Chordata; class Mammalia; order Primates; family Lorisidae; genus Perodicticus; species Perodicticus potto. The sequence goes on from CAUYRH010060303.1 coordinate 12,097, forward strand.
AAGAAGTCCTCTTAGTCTGAAACCCAGGCTCAAATTGAACACAGTTGGCCTGACTAGAGCTCTTACAGTGGTGTAGGAAGGATAAAATGATAAGCTTGGTGGAAATGCTTGGTACAGCATTATAGTATGGATACTCAATTAAGGATGCTGATTCCATAGCTCCTGCACAGGGTCTAATACACTACATTTATAGATAATGCCAAAAAAAAAAAAAAGACCATGCTGGAAAACATCTTCTTTTCATATGTAAAGATAACGATTCACACAATCAAGTAAAAAAGTTACTCTAGTGTCAAACCATCTTCAGATGAACCCTCTCATTCCTATTAGCACCTACCAATTATAATAAAAAGCTCATATCACCTCAATGATAAGAGATGCTTTTTAAAGTATTTCTAATAAATTATTTATTTAAGCAACACTTGTTGAATGAACATTATGTGCCAGGAACAGATGGGATTTATTGAGCCCTTTCTATGTCCCAACCACTATTCTGATTATATAAATTAGCTCATTTAATCCTCATAGCAACACCACAAGGTAGGTATGTTGCCTTTTAAACTTTGCGGAAGAGGGAAGTGAGGTATAGAGATGAGTAACTCACCCATTGAAAAAGCTGAGATTTGAACCCAGGAGGATCTGGCTTCAGAGCCCTGCTTTTAACTACGCAAACTAGGCTACAAAGATAGAGGACACATTCTAATGGAAGAAACAAAAATGTAAAAAAAGAAAAGGGAATTCAATGTAATGCCATAGGAACATAAATGTAGGGATGAATTGAGTGGAACCACGGATCTCAGGGTTGAGTTTATAAATATTATGGGAATGCATATGGAAGAGACCTAGATACTAATTCCTATGCTTTGCCTCAGTGTCTGTAGCTCAAGTGGCTAAGGCGCCAGCCACAGACACTGGAGCTGGAGGGTTCAAATCCAGCCCAGGCCCACCAAACAACAATGACAACTACAACCAAAAAATAGCCGGGCACTGTGGCAGGCACCTGTAATCTCAGCTACATGGGAGGCTGAGGCAAGAGAATCACTTAAGCCCAAGAGTTGGAGGTTGCTGTGAGCTGTGACACCACAGCATTCTACCCAGAGTGACAGCTTGAGACTCTGTCTCAAAAAAAATAAATGAATAAAAAATAATTCCTTTGCTTCTAGAAGTCCACATAGCATGTATATGACTAAATGAAATGCCTTCATTATCAATCCAAATTAAAGATGTATTCTGAATGATGTATTCTAATTAGAAACTGATGAATTCTAATCCCCCAAATTCTAATCTCTAGATGTTTTGGAATGTACCTAATTTCAGGAGACTAAGGTCTTAACTTTTTCCATAAGAAATCCTTTATGATCCTGGGAGAATATATTGCAGCATTTTATTTGATGGAATGAAACTCTTTACTGGAACAAGATCTTTACCTTTAACCCCTAGCATATGTAGTCCTGGAAGACCCACCAATTGATCTTTGAATGTATCATACCCTCTTCAGAAATCCTGCCCATACCTGGTGTTTTTACTTTCCTCTAACTATCCAAGACACAAATACTTGTTTTGCAATGATGTTTATTTGTCATTGGGAAAATTCACATGGCGGTGCTATTTCTATTTATTCGCCTTATACCAGATCTCATCTGAAAACAGTCATGTACAAGATGCCACATATGTCCTCTAGCACTTCAGGAATTAAAAGCATATGGTCAAAAAAGATGGAATGACTTCAGACTGAGTTACCCAGGTAAGACGTCCACCCTAATGGGCTTATGAGTTCATTCTCAGTGTCAGCTTTTGCTCTAACCTTGGTTAGACATATCAAAATAAAATTCAGCATTACAATCCAGATCTTTCAAAGTCTCAGTACATGAACACTTTCTGGAATATCTAAAGAATGGTGACCTTCCAACAAAATTAGAAGACATGGAGATAGGTCAAAGGATAAGCATTTCAACTGAAGTCAAAATATGATGAGGTAGTGCTGGATGAAACAGCTGTATATAGAGAGAGTTAGGCTGAAAACACAATGAGATTTTACTATGGGCCAGGTGCTGGGAACTCAGAGATGAACATGGCATCAGCCCTGCCCACACCACAAAACCAAAGTTTGGAGAGACTAGTAGATCTGCTCATGTTTATTACTATTTAGAGTATATTTTTGAAGTATCTCTTCAGTTCAAAAGTGAAATCTATGTCAAACGAAGGCATCAATAGTGTCTGTCTCAAGAGCTAAGACCAAGGGCCAGAGTCCTTCCTCCGGAATCCCGGAGGGACTTTTTCATATTACTAGATTAAACATGTTTAGCCAATATATAGGTTTCAGCCAGGGTGGGATAGAAAGAAGAATCCATTAAACGGAACAGCAAATTAGTCCCTTTTAAACTACCAGAATAATCATCTGCCAGACAATGACACTTTTTGGGGAACAACCATCTGCTGAATTAAAAAAAAAAAAGACAGAAAATCTAAAGGTCATTTCATTTTGACTGAAAAGCTGAATTGTAAAAATTATGGTTGGCAAAGTGATATCTCCTCAATCAAAATAAAACATAAAATGATCCTTACTAGGCCAACAGCAGTCGTCCAATCATAATAAACAAAATTCCTCAGTTGATGTCTTTTTCTGGACCCATGTTTTCTTCACCTTTTATTTTTTCCTCAAAAAATTAAATGGAAAGACCCAGGGATGGGGTGAAGGAAAAAAAGACACTTGGGGCCAGTTCTTAGGCATGTGTTGAATTATCTGAGACACACAGATAAAACTGGGTGTAAGCCTTAAAATAGAGCAGAGTGTCAATTTCAAAATAAATAACGATAATGGTATTTTCAAGATCAGCTCTTTATTCATGTTCTGTGCCAAAGCATTTAAATACCCTGTGCTACTCATAACATAATGTGGGTGGTAAAAGAAAAAAAAGCCCTCCCTACCTCAACATGTTATTCCTAAAGAGTCTGTTCGTGTCAGTGCTACAAAGATACAATTAATTTACATAACCCCAATATCCTGACGCTTAAATACAAAGCACACAAAGCAAAACATTCTGTTATTTTGAAAAGAGAAGAATGAACATAAACTCTGCTTCAAGTAATTGCCCACAGCTATCTTAGATAAATAATAAAATAATTTTAATTAACAAATGATTCTAGTAAACTATTTTTTATCAGACACTTAATTCTTTTTTTTCAGTCTTCCCAGCCCACACATACTTTTTCCCCATGAGACTTAACAATTGCTGTGCTGGCAGTTTTGCGGAATTTGAGATGATCCAGACTTGGCACTTCTTAATTCAGTCTACATGATATATTTATCATCATATAGTTAAATTATTAATTTCAGATTTTTTTTTTAGCCACACCTGTCACCTATATGTGCCTGTGCTTTGCTTTGGGGATGAATACTCTTTAATGTAAAATTTACCTTTGGTCCACTTAAACCTAGTTAGCTAGCCACAACAAACACAAACTTTTTATCCAACCTAGTTGATATGCAAGGTTTATATGTTTCTCTTTAAGAACCCCTAAATAATAATGAATCAAAAAAATTATTTCTTTTCAATAGCTCCTTTCGAAACAAAACTCTATAAACAAACAAACAAAAAAGACTTCCCCAAATAATTCAAAACTCTAACCCTTCCGACAAAGAGCACATTTGAAGCTGGGTCAGAAATACCTTTAAAATCAAATAATATTTTAATTTTTCCTGCAAGAAATAAGAAAAGACTCAAGTCTTAGGACTGGATTGCATTTTTAATTTTAGAGTTGCTTAAATATCTGATTAATAACTGAATCTTATCAACAATTTGTGAGATACTACTTAAGAAAAATCGTAAAGTTTTCCAAGAAAACAGATATTCTTTGTTATTTGTTTTTGAAAGAGGCCTTATGAATTTAAGAAGTGTGTGTATGTGTGTGTGTCTGTGTATGTGTCTTTCTGTCTGTCTGTACTTGACAGAGAGAGAGAACACCCATGAATGTACAAAACATCTATTTAAGTATCACCAATTACAGAGGCATCCCCTACACTTAAAGTTCATGCACAGCCTGGTTGTGCACATTCAGGTGGGGCCAAAAGGGTATTTATGGAACGCAGGGCAGCACTGCTGGGAACTGCTTCCCCCTGTGACAGGGTGGTCATGCTACTTGGATGGATCGCGTCCAAGGGAAATAAGATAGGGACCGAATGTGAGGCAGCATCGTAAAGAACTCAGAACTGTAATTTCCTTAAGGCTCCAACTTATGGGCTTTAATTCTTCAAGCTACTACCATTGAGTAAAGAGGTTTAGTTCTTGTAAATATTTTGTTCTAAAATTAATTCTTTCTTGTTTCTGATAAAGTATATCTTGCTACTGACACCAACTTAAAGCAGAAGCACTTAAGTAACACCCAGTATACATTGGTGTTTGTAGCAGGGTGAGGGCTAGTGTAGTTGCCACCTTTTTTTTTTCCTTTGAGGAAGGGTCTTGCTCCCTTGCTCATGCTAGAGTGAAGTGGCATATCATACCTTACTATAACCTCCAACTCCTGGCCTCAAGCAATCCTCCGACCTCAGTCTCCCAAGTTGCTAGGCCTATAGGAGTATGTCACCACATCTGGCTAATTTCATTTTATTGTTCTTGTTGTTGTTGTTTTTTAAGTGATGGAGTCTACCTATATCATCAAGGCTGGTCTCCAATTCCTGTCCTTAAGCAATCCTCCCACCTCAGCCTCCCAAAGTGCTAGGATTACAGGTATAAGCCTTTGTACCTCCCCTTTGCCACCTGTCTTGATGATCGAAACAGAAAGAATGGGAAAGCTTCCAGTGGAAGGTCCAAGCAGCAGGATTATTTTCTTTTATGTATCCCACTCATTAACCAGGTGGATGGAAGGAGGGAATGTGGAGATAATGGTTGTGCACAATCTGAGCGGTCTGGCTAGAGAATACTAAATTACTATCAATGAAATACCAGGAAAATAAATCCGAAAGACAAAAGAGACAGCATAGTATAGTGGAGAAAGCAGGCATGCTCAGGTTTGACTTTTACCATTTAATACCTGTGGGCTTGGGCTTGTCAATTTGTTGCAATTAGGCAGCATTTCTTCCTCCCAAAATAGAGACGATGATACCTACTTGCTGGGGCATTGTAGGGACGAGTAGGGATAGCAGCACTTAGTAGGCACTCAATTGATGTTGCCCTCTCCTCTCCTGCTCACTAAACAAAGCTTATCAAGAAATCTAAAAATGATCACCTCCTACCACATGACTCCTTTGCTGTATAACCCAGCCCAGGTACCTATCAGAGCAAATTTTTTCACATCCATGAACCAGTGTTGTAACTCCATAGGAATTTAGTTTATTCTAACTGTACTAAGCATAGTGGCTTCACTATGCTATGCTATAGATATGTTTGGTCATTCCCAAGTTTGTTCAACAAAGGCAGGAACAATGTCCCTCCTGTTCCATTTGTACCCCAGCTCCTAGCTCAGAGTTTGGCACAAAATAGGCTTTTATGAAATATTAGAGTGAATAAAATAAATAAAATGAATGTATTAGCTGCACCCACTCCAAACATGGAGAAAAGCCAACAGCAAGGCCTTCAAAAATTCTGTTCAATTCTGTTCATTCCAGAACTCTTATTGTTTCAAAAACAAAAGACTGAGGCAAAGCTAAGCCACCATAAAGAAAGGAAAACTCATCTCTTCCGCATTTCTTGAAAGCACCATTCCCAGTGCCCACAGGCAGATACTTGTGTAACATAAATCTTCCACGTTTCAACTTTGTCTTGAAAATTAAAGTATAGCAGAAAAACCATGGGAGGTCAACATTTGAAGACACAGTATTAGTTCCAGTTCTAGGCACACTAACACTTGAGTAAATCACATTATCTCTATCAATTTCATTTTTTTCTCATTTTTAAAATGGGGATAAACCCTCCCTACATCAAACACGTACCTTACCAGTTCACTGTGGGAGAGAATGATGTGAGATAGGCAAAAGATGGGAACACTGTAAAGCTCAGTCTCTACAAAGATAATGAACTGTTACAACTAATATGTGCTTAGAAGTGAGGCTGGCTGAGGGTGTGCTACAATGGGAAGGGAGGCACCATCATTAATCAGGAGCTTACAATCTGCCAGAACCAGCCAATGTGAACATACTCTCATCTACTGACACTTACCCTGTCTGCAATTCCTCTTCAGTAAAACCTCAGACCCAAAGCATCCCAAGAAGCCAGGCAGAATTATAAGAACATGTTCTAAGTTTTTCGGGTTAATGTATTCTAATTGGATATGAAAAATACTTCTAACTTGCATGACGATTCTTGATGGTACTTCCAAAATAGATTGTTTTCTGCCCTCAACATTGTCTAAAGATTGTTGCTATAGACTTCCTATGAAGAAAGGGAGTTGTAAGGGAAAGTTTAAGCCTAACACCTGTCTCAAAAGATAAAAAATTTCTAAACCTGAAGTTATGAAATTATCAAGGTCTTATTCTACATAGCATTGATTTATTCTTCAACAGCATGATTTAGTGGTGTGCTTGAGCCAGCTAGCACTGACTCACACGTGCCAATAGTGTGCATATCTTCCCAGTTCCACTTTCATCAACGTCGGTAGTGGAAGAATTTGCACCATAAAAATTGGCAAATTAACAAACAGTGTTTGTCCCCCACCCCAAGAGCCTGTCATTAAACATTTCCCAGCACATCACTGTTTCGTGATTCTCCTCTTGTCAAGCTGTTTAATTCTTCTCTGTGTCTGAAATTCCTTCTTCCATAATCACGTTTCCAAATCTTTTCCTAATTAAATTAAGATTTCTATTTTCTAAATTGGTTACGTTCAAAAGATTGTTCTAGAAAACAGATGGAACCATTTTTGCTTTCCATAAATGTTCTTTCTTCTTACTTTTCCTCTTATATTTTCCATTCTTGCTGACCTGTCAAAATTATCCACCCTGCTTCCTCCTAAACATTATCCTTTGTCCAGGCTCTCATGCCTCCTGAGCCTTTCCCCTCAAACTAGCACAGCAAAACTAAGTACTCAAAATAGAAACAGATTTCAATTTTTTTTGTTTTCATGCACATAACCAGTACTTAAAAAATACTTGGGGAATTACATTGAATGAAAAGATGCATTTTTATCTGCTTTGTATTTTATATGCATCCATATATTATCATCTTTCTCAACTAGTGTATTTCTTGGAGGGAAGAGACTGCCTTGTGGATTGTCTATAGCATAGTAATAAACCTAATTAATCACTCACATTCAAGCCCTCATTAACAAGGAGCCATTTGTGAAACAGACTCAATTGAGGTCTCTTCATCCTAAGTATGATCTGACCTTTTACTGATTGGCAAACTTGATTCAGATTTCCTAGCTAATATTTGGGTAAGTTACACGGACTCCATTAGCCTCAGTTTTCTGTAAAATGAAGAGAATAAAAAGAGTAAAATCCATTTTGCAGAATTGTTTTAAATTTAGTGATAATAGCCATAAAGTCCTGGCTTAGAATCTAGAAAATGTTGTTACAGTGACCTGTCTTAATTTGTAGTCTACTTAAGAATACATATACTCGGCAAATTTTTCTCTTTTTGTCTATCACTATCACTTTTTGAAATAATCAAAAAGATTTTATTTTACTTAATTTATATCATTGTAATATTATATTATCCCCCCAAAATTTGAATTAAAACACACCTTTTAAATAGTGTCCTTAAAAAGGTAAGACAAAGCCTATTTCCCAAAGATTCCATGGTTATAGTGTTAAATATGACTTCAGGTGTTTGATTTGCAGTCTGATGATTAAGTTTATGAACTTGACCTAGAAAAAAATGCTACCTACCTCATTGCTAAATATCACTATGGTCACCTTTGAAGTACTGTCCTTGGCTATCTAATGACAATAGTGATATTCACCTTTTTTAGGATGAGTTCATGAATTTAATTGTCTCAACTTGTATAGTTATAAAAATGAAATCAAATTGTATATCCTGTTTTGTGACCTACCTTCTCTGCTCCACAGCATGAAACTATGTTACACTGACAAACTTAATCATACAACAAAATGTTAATGTCTACAATTCATTCTGATTTGTGGATTTCATACCATCTATCAGAGAGAAGGTCCAAATGTGGCTATGACAACATATTGCAGCTTTTAGGGAAATGTCAAGGAGGTCCCCAGGTTCCCCCAGGAAGAAAGAGGTTGGCAAGTCCACAACTTCTGAAAAGGTAAATAGGGCGTGATGAGTGTTGGATACTTGTCAGATCTTAATAAGGCAGAAAGTGAGGGCAATGGGGTAGAAGGTATTGAGATGAACTAATTGCTCGTAGCTAGCTGGTTCCAACACAGGGTAGGAATTTTCTCAAAAGACTCCTAGAGAACAGAACCAAATTGGGGGCTTAATTATCCCTTCCTGTAACCCCTCCCCCCCACTAATGGGAAAGAAAGTGTTTAATAGCTCTGCCCTAAAATGAAGGGAGAGCATTGGCTATATCCCCCAGATTAACAGCACAAGAGCTATTGCTCATGCTACTTGGCCTGCTCATCATCTTTGTTTTTTCTGGGTTTCCGAAAGTTTTGAAGAAGGATAAGACTTCAGGTGGTTACAATTTTAATGTAAACTAAAATGGGGCTAGTTCAGAGCAGAGACTAAATACCACACAGTAGCAAGAAATACAGCTAGCTGAGCTTTATCCACCCAATTCTCTAAACCATTTTTCCCTATAGTTTATTTCGAGCCAGAAAGGACCCATTTGAAATGTTTAATGTTATTGAGAACAGGTAGGTAAAATACTTCCTAATTTGGAAGTTAGCCTTGATATGATCAAATGTTTCAAAACTGCTGTGGGTGAAACTGTGTGAGTTTTAGTGGATTTGATGTTTGTTCAACTCATTGCTGCTAGCAGCAAAACATGAGTTATAAGAACAAATTTCTTTGAAAATCAGTGCAAAAGATAGAAAGCTCTTATTACTCAGAAAAGGAAAGGAAATGGGGCAACTGGCTTATTTTGTAGTTTGTTTTTCACATCCTTTGGAGGCAAGCACAAAATTGCCAATGATGTCTCTCAGCAAAATTGAGTTGAGGCACTTAGTCAGAAAAACCAGCCATAATATTATCCTTTCTTACATTCCCCCAAGTCACTCATTGGCACCATCTTGGACAACTGCCTCGACTCCCATTCCGTGTCTTTGCTCACTCATTCTCTTCCGCTATTTGGCTCCAGAACACCCTCGGAATAAAGCCGAGAGAGTACTTGTTACTCTGGGCATGATTCATTTCCACAGCAGAGTCTTGGTTTTGAACTGCTCTCCCTCCTCCTGTGTGGTCATCCCTCCGGCTTTGCAAGACTTGAGATCTACAGCAGAATAACTGCTTTGGGCCCAAAGGCGTTCCTGTTCTTTCTTAAGAGTTACCATTTCCTCCCATCAAGAGTGGTTAATTAAAAAAAACCTCTGATTGGTTGTACTTGTTGTGCTTCCATGTTGAGTTGCTATTTAAAGGGTATAAAATGAGGTTGGTTTCTGTTGCTGCCTTTCCTGTAGCCAGTTAATCACAGGATTCTTTGCCACATTGAGGCCAGAATGGGGATGGCACATGCAGCAAGTAAGGAAACCACAGATTATAGGCCAGGGAGCTAATGTGCTTACACAACATGAATTGTTTAAAACACTTTGAACATCATTTTATTTGTTCCCAACCATCCTTTACTCAAGGGTTGTTTCCCTAGGACTCAACGCTAGCCTTGGCATGTCTATTAATGAGTGAATGTGTTTCTAGTTTTCCTTTGTAAGGCTGACCAAGGTAATAACAAGCTTTTGCTCAGACGGATCAAAACTGGAGTTGGGTTTGGAAAAGTTCTATACTAATCACTGAACTGAAAATGTGAGAGCTTTCCATTCTTCTTGCTGGCTGGACTACTATGACACACTGACAATAATATTAAAATTCACAGAAAAATTGATGAACACTATAAAATTAATAAAACCTCTCAAAATCATGTTTTAATGAAAAAATTTGCAGATTGCATTTGCCTTAAAGGACAGGCAGGTTTAAGATTTAAGTATAAATATGCCATTTAAGTTTTGTTGAACCCTAAATATGAACAGAATGGAAAAAACTTATTAATATCTATTTCAATCTCAGTTCTATCAATCTCTATCCTGTATGTGTGTATATTACACACATATCCCACCACCAACCTGCCCACTCAAATCCAGCTTAGTTTCCTATCATCTCTACCTGCTTTCAACTTTTTGGCATTGTATTGTTTCAGGATCTTAAAACACACATAAAATATTTAGTGTCATGCATGGGACTAAGCACCAAGAACTCACAGATTTTGGGGTGTCCACTTGCTCCTTCTCTGTTCTAGCTTGCTATATACCTTTAGATACATCTCTTTCAGTTTTCAAGTCTATAAAGTAGAGATAATTCAGCTGACCTAGTTCATAAGGGTGTTGGGTTGAATAGTTAATTAGAAATATAAGGTACTCCGAAAGTGCAATATACTGGACAAATGCTCATAAATAAAGACATGTTTCAGAGTAGGGGGGCTGCATTAAACCACTTTTAAGTATAAAGAAATTAAAATGCAATGAGGTTTTCTTATCGTATCTGCTTTTAAGGATGATAGAAAGCGTACTCCAGCTTCCTTACCTAATGTTTTCATCATTCTGCCTTATTGATAACGAAGTGGTAAGAAGCATAATGTGACACTAAACAATTTGAAAGAATTATCCTAGAATTAAAGTCTCAAGATTTGTAAATCTGGGGAGGAGAGCTTCATTTCTTGTAAAGGGCTGCAGCTTACACATTGGCCATCCCAAAGGCTGGGATGGACTTGGGCAGAAACTGAAAGCCAGCACATCAAAGGAGGAAGGGTGAGAAGGGAATTTATTCTGAATTGGTATAGATATTTAATAAATTATAGGAAGAGCTGTGAAAATTCACAAAAGGTGGATGCATGCGTGCATAGTGAGCAACCATGCATGTGACAGTTCCCTGTCCACTTCAGAGGTAGAGACTTAACATTTAATGCATTAAAACTAGGCTCTATACATCAAAAGGTGAAACAGAAGCCATGGAGTCAACCTGTTTGCAGCCTCTGTAAACTTACTGGAACAAGTCCATGGTTGGTGTTTTCTGAAGCAGAAGGAAAACTGATCACTCGTATCAAAACAGCAAAGAAAGAGAGGAATCTGACTTCAGAGTCAATAAATTGGTTGAAATCAGTGGTGAGGCAGATATCTGAAAGGGCCATTTCTGCTTAACCCTTAGGAAAAAGAGTCTAATGATGGTTAGCAAAGGAGGGAGTGTAACAATGCATGTGTGACCTCCTGTCCCAGCACAGTCAGGGACTCAGTTTTTAAGGTTTCTATGGTGTCCCCTTGGCCAAGGAGGCATCCATTCAGTTGGCTGGGGGGCTTAATATTTTTTTTGCATTTCACAATAGTTAATTTCTGTTTAAGTCTGTCTGCATTTTCTGTATGCTACTGAACACTACCTAATAGTGTAGCAACAAGATCAGTTGAGAGCAGGAGTACTATTAATCATGGATCTTCTGTTTTGTTTTTGTGTTTTGTGGTTGGAAGAAAAAAAGAGTCAATAAAGACCAATCAAGAATCTTCTGTGACCATGGGAAACCAGTCACATAGCTAAAAGATAATTTGCATAGTTAGTACACTAAGAAGATTTTAACACCGTGTGAATACTGACATAGGGTTCTGTGCTGTTGAATTCTAAGTTTCATCATGTCCCATAAGACAAGAGCTTGCCCCACTTCTTTTCCCACAAACTATTTTCAGTGTTGTAGTCATTTCAACATGTTTGAAGAATGTTTACCCTTGAAAAATGAATACAGCCAGACACACACGATTCTTTCATTTACCAACTTTGCTGAGGATTGCCAGACAGAATATAATGCCTTGCCCACTGGCACACATAACCCACCATCTGGTGTGAGAACTGCACCATGGCAGATACAATCCTAACTCTAGGGTAAGATACAAAAAGAAAAAATCATTGCAAGAATGGAGAAGCAGGAATCCTATGTATTCAATTTTGATATGAGGACAATTAATGACAATTAACAACATGGTGGGGATGAGAGAAGGAGAGAGCAAAGAGAGAGAAAAGGAGGAGGTAGGGTGGAGAAAGGAAGAGCAGACAGAGGGAAGGAGGAAGGGGGATGAGGTCTCAGTTTGTGACACACCTTATGGTGGCAAGGCACAATTGTAAGAGGGACTTTACCTAACAAATGCAATCAGCATAACCTGCTTTCTTATACCCTCAATGAATCCCCAACAATAAAAAAAAAAAAGAAAAAAGAACACTTAAGGGAGCAAGACATTTTCAAATCATGCAAAAGTTAAGAAAGGATACAAAATTGACCCATAAGAATATGTGAGGTAAGCAGAATCAGATGTTCTTATAAGGAAAAGAAATGTGGCCACACTTAAAACAAAAATAAAGACTAATAGACCAGAAAGATTAAGACTGCAAGCCAATCAGTGATAACTAGCATAAATTAAATCTACTAATAAACTTTCTGCCACATAAACTACATGTAACATAGCATTTCATTCTCACAACCACCTTTTGAGAAATTTATTCATTCATTTAAAAGTATGTATTTAGCTTTCTATTTCTAAGTAGGAAACAGTAGATGCCAAGAACCTCTATTTCTACCACAATGACTAAAAATCAAAGGACATCCTTTTTAAAAAAATGTATTTTAAAAGACCTTGGGAAGTCAAGGAATTATGAAGAATTAAAGAAACCATAGAAGAAAAAGCCCTTCTGAGGTGAGTAGTCTGTGACTGATCATTTTCTTGTGTTGACAATTTGTGAACTCTGGACATAGAGCAATGACTAGGCTCGGCCCTCACAGAGGAACTTTACTAGGATGAATAAGAAATCAGGAAAGCTTTTAGTAGTCATGAAGGGTTGGCAGGACAATTGGAAACTTCAGGCATCCTAAACACATGGTTAGTTTTTCCCACAGTATAGTTGCTGAATTCTGAAACTAGGAAGCTTCTGGAATGCACACTGAACTTTCCTGTAGCACATTCATATTTAAGAGACTAAGTCCCACTTGAGCATGAGACCTGCCTCAAACACACAGCAGAACTCTTCCTCAAGACATTTGCCAAATGGAAGCAGCAGGAATCAGGAGGCCAAAGACCAAAGTCTCAAACCTTTGAAGGGAAAACTGAATCTATCAGTCTTTTAAGGTGAAAGTGATTGAGATATTCAATAGAAAGACTTGGAAGAACTTGCCTGAGAAACAGAGGTGAACTGATTCAACTTGATTCCTATATGCAGGTTGAAACAAGATGACTAGCCTCTAACACTATCTCACTAACATGGAACCCTCAGTGGAAAATATTATATGGAGTTTCTAAAGATCCTTATGTACAATCTTTGATGCACAATTAAAAATTGCTAGATTTGTGGAGAGCCTGGAAAATGTGGCTGATGATCAAGTAAATAAAATATAATGGTAGGAGATCTCAGATGAATCACATTTTGTTATTAGCATTTTAGGGCTTTAAAATAGCCAGTTCTAATACTATATTGAATAAATTAAAGAAAAATAGGGGCAAAATAAATGAAGACATGAAAAGTTTTGACAGAAAATTAGAATTTATTACAAAGAATACAATTGACATTCTAAAATGACAAAGCATAACGTATGAAAATAAGAACTTCTTGAATAACAAACAGCAGGATGACTTTCAAAAGCCCATACAATTGACCTGAAAGACAGATAAATAGAAAATACCAAAACTGAAACACGAAAGGAAAAAAATTAGGAAAAAACTTAGCTTAGTGTAAAAAGATAAATGGTATCCGGTAAAAAAAAAAAAAAAAAAAAATTGTTGAAATTACATATAATTGAAATCCTAGAATAAGCCGAAGGGAAAATGGATAAAATGAGGCAAAAGCAATATCTGAAAGGATAGTATCTAATAATTTTCCAAAGCTGCTAAAAAACATCAACCCATAGATTCAAGAGACTTAGTAAATCCCAAGCAAGAAGAATATAAAGAAAACCATACCTAGGTACATCATGACCCAATAGATACAAACCAACAACAATAAGAAAATGACAAAAATAGACAGAGGGACTTTTAAAGAAACAACAAGACTGGCAACTGACTTTTCAAGAGAAACCAAGGTATCCAGAAGAACAGAGAATGATATCTTGAAGCTTCTGAAAATTAAAGAAAAAAAATTACCAACCTGGAAATCTATACCCAGTGAAAACAATCATCAAAAATGAAGGCAAAATAAAGATGTTTTAGACAAAAAAAAAAAAAAAAAGCTGAGAGGATGTATTACCAGCAGACATTCACTAAAACACTGAAAGAACTGCTAAAACAGTGGTTCTCAACCTGTGGGTCGCAACCCCTTTCGGGGTCAAATGACCCTTTCACAGGGGTCACCTAAATACATCCTGCATATCAGATATTTACATTATGATTCATAACAGGAGCAAAATTACAGTTATGAAGTAGCAACGAAAATCATTTTATGGTTGGGGGTCACCACAACATGAGGAACTATATTAAAGGGTCGCGGTATTAGGAGGATTGAGAACCACTGTGCTAAAAAAAGCTTTTCAAGATCATGGAAAATGATATCTGTTGGAAGTAATAAAGAGCACTGGAAAGAGTATGTATTTGTTAAAAAAAATAAAATGATAGTTTAAAAGAAAACTAATAATGTCATGATCAGGTTATACCAGATTGTCTTAGTTCATTTTCCGTTGGTACAACACAACACCAAAGACTGAGTCATTTATAAAAAAATAAAAAAAAAAAATGAAGCAGCTTATTTCTTATAGTTCAAGGTGAAGAGGCCATATCTGATAAGAATCTTCCTGGTGGGGACTCTCTGTAGAACCTGGAGGCAGCTGAGGGAATAGTTTGAGAGATGGCCAAATTAGCTTTTAAAACAGACACAATGTTGTGATAAATAACACACTCCCTCCATTAATCCATTAATGCACAAATGGATTAATCCAATCAGGAAGACAGCTCTTCTGACCCAAACCCATTACAAAGTCCCACTCTCAACACAGCTGCACTGAGGGCCAAGTTTCTGACACATGAGTTTTAGGGGACATTTTCAAACCACATCACATATGATATGACAATAACACAAAGTGCTAAGGGGAAAATAAATGGAGTCCAAGTATGGTAATGTTCCTAAATTATTTGAGAAGTGATAAAGTTACTAATTTAAGGTAGACTGTAGTAAGTCAAAAATGCAAATTTTAATATTAGGATGGCCATGAAAAAGTTAATGAAAGAATCTATAACTCAAAGGACACTAGAGAAATAAAATATGGGATAATGAAAACGTTTAATTAATCCAAAAGTAGAGAAGAAAGGAGGAATGAAGGAAGAGATGGGGCAAAACAAAACAAATAGGTAAGTGGAAATCCTTGCTCCACTACATTAATAATCACACTGGCGAATGAATCAAACCATCTGGACAGAACACAAAAATCATCAGTCTACATAAAGGAATAAGCCCCATTTATATGCTGCTAACAGAAGAAACACTTTTACTCTACAAATACAAGAAGTTTGCAAATGAAAGAACGAAGAAAGATATGCCATGCAAAATTTAGCCCAGAGAAAGCTAGTGTAGGTATGGTACCACATGATACCACAAACTTAAGTGAAGGCCAGGTGTGTTACTAGAGAAAAAGTGGGACGGTTCATATTGATTAATGGTCAACTGAACAGAAAGTTCCAACAACTCTAAATCTGTGTATACCTAATAGCATAGCTTCAAGAAACATAAAGCGAAAGTTGATAGAGTTAAGAGAGGGAACACACACACACACCCACACACGTTTAGCAACTTTGGAAATTCTGAGAATATAATGTAGAAAAGAGAAACAAGGCCATTCTTGAGAAACTTATTGTCTAATACAAGAATATTTTAAGAGGTAAACAATAACTCTCACTTCTGAGCCAAAACACTATTCTAAATACTATTATCATTCTTATTTCAAAACAGAAGTTGAAAAAGTTGAGACACAATGTCACTTAGTTAATAGGTGGCAAGCTAACAGGTGTCTTGACAAGAATCAAGGTCTCTCTGACTCAAGATTCTGAGCTTTTAACCACTGTGTCAGCAGTTACATTCCAAGGACAGTTCTCTTTTTAGCTGGGGATTTATATAGAATAGTCAACATTTGATTTATTTAAGCAAGAGCATAAAACATAACAACTATCATCTATTATCATCATGATTTTAGCACCAAGAATATGAAGGATGTAATTTCAGGTGAAAAGACATCAATCCTTCCCTGAAAATTATATTTGGCAACTTCTTTACAGAACATATATAAATAAACAAATAATTTCTCCCCTCACTTTATCACAGACCAGTGAAGAGTTTATCACAGATCAACACTGGTTTATTTTCTGTCTTTAAGGAACTGACTAAATGAACTAATAAAGGGTAAAATGCCATCACAAATACTGAATAAGACTTCAGCAAATGATAATGTAGCCAAATAACAGGAAGCAATTTAAACACACAAAGAAACAAAGAAATACTAATTAAAGTCTACTCTCTAAAGGAGAAAAGACAATTTCCAGGCATGTATTCGTTATTGTAAAGTATTGCATTCCTGCTAGGTCAGGAGGACAATGACTAATAAGACTGACTTTGTCCCTGCCTTTGTGTAGCCTGTGTTCTTGAGTCTGCAATCCACAATTTAGAGTCCAGTGGAAATCAGGTAAACCACTGGAACAGAACTTCGCTATTTATCTCACTTTGGACATGCTACCGATTGTTTGTCCTCTCAACAGAACTGAGTCATGAAGAATGTAATATAATCACATACCTGGGCCGCGGATTCTAATACCATGCAAAGTAAAAGCTTATATATATTTTATGTGTATATTTTATATATGTGTGTGTGTGTCACTTGCCCCTATTTCAATTACCATCTCCCATCTCTTACTTGCCAGCCCCTCTTTTCTCATTGATTTGAAAGTCAACTTCATCAAATGGTAAATTCCTACACAGACTTCAATTTCTCTTAAACTCCCTGACTTGATGTCGGTTTTTGCGTCAACTCCAAATCCCATTAACTTTTATAACTATATAATAAATCTTTAAATCCCTTAGGGTCAGTTCTATCATAGTGATATTCTTTTCCAAATTTCCTTTGAAATACTCATGTATTCATTATTCTGTTGAGTTTCTTACTACGATTGCTGTCGAGTTTTAAAATGTAATTCATAAAATCTTAGCAATGTTCAAGAAAATTTTTGTTTAAGTACAGAAATTTATTTTTTATTATTAAATAATTTTTTCCTGGAGACTTTTTATTATTTTTTAAAAATGATAAACACATAACATTGAGCTAAAATTCCATTATAATAATCCTGCCATGGGCCAGGCTGAAGGAATTTAAATACAGAGGTTTGCTGATGTGTCCCCAGTGACTTAAGGCTTTTGTTCTTTTTCATGGAAGAGTCCAAACTGGGGTGGGCTTCATACCTCTTCTCACAGCGATGACTGATCCCCTCCACCAAAATCTGCACCACAAAATGGCTTTCTCTGATAACCTGCCCTGACCCTAATCCTTCTCATAAGCATTGAGAGAAGTTCAAGGAAAAGAGCATGTCGGTGAATGTCAGCTCCCACACTCGACCTTTAGAAATTCATGAATATTTCAGCTGATTTCTTCCTCCTAACTTGCACCTTCCTTCATGCTTTGCCAGCCACTGGTAAATCAATCCTGGCACACTTCCTTTCCAAGGGAGTTTAGGAAGTGTCCCTCTTTTACTTTGCCTGACTGGTCACAGCCTCCACTCTCCATGGGCTTCAAGAAAAGTTGTAATGTTGTAGGTTCTCACTGTGAGGGTACAGGTGGTATTCCTTCCAGCTTTTACATCCTAGGCAAAAGCTGACTTCTGCCTCATTCTGTCACTGCCTGATAGGTAACACAAAGACATTTCTATTCAAGCTGTCATTGCTGATTGGTTGTCCCACATATCCTCTGAAGACTGGTTGTCTGACCAATATCCGTGTATGCTCAAGTCTCTGTAGTAGAGTTGTCTTCCATATCTGTAGGTTCTGCAGCTGTGAACTCAAGCAACAGAGGATAAAAACATTTAAAAAAAAAAGTTGCCAAAGTTCCAAAAAGCAAAACTTGAATTTGCTGCATGCTGAGTATCACATTGAATCCATGTAAATGAAGTGATGTGTAGGCATTGTATTAGGTATTACAAGAATCTATAGATGATTTAAAGTATGTAGTAGAAGGAGTAGGAGGGGAAAGAATGACGAAAACTTGGGTAATGGGTACTATGTACATTATTCAAGTAATGGATATCCTGAAAACCCTGACTTCATCACTATGCATGTAGCAAAACTACACATCTACCCCATAAATTTGTACAAATAAAAACAGAAAAAATATACAGGAAAATGTGCATAGCTTATATGCAAATACTATATACCATTTTATATAGGGACTTGAGCATCTGTAGATTTTAGAATCTGCAGGATTCCTGGGCCCATTCCTCCAGAAATATCAAGACAGAACTGTATTTGTATAAAAATAACCTGTGCACATTCTTCAGTGTTTTTATTGCTGTGTTGTCATTTTCATAATAATTTTTTAATAGTTTTGATCCATAGTAGCTGAATCTGCTGACGAGGAACTCATGAATTCAGAGGATTGCCATTAACACACTATCCTGTTTAATGCGTTAAATAACCTTATTTTAAAATCAATGTCATGCACCTAAAAAAATAAATCTTATCTGGAACCACAATATACAAAAGAAACCAAAGAGATGCTGTCTAACTGGGCAAGGATGAATGACCACAGACACCCCTCTGCTCTGTGGTGATCCCAGCATCTCTAGGACTCAAAAGAAATGTGGTGCTAATATTCTACTTCAACAAAATATCCCTTAGAAAGTGGTTAAGAGGAAGTGAGATGTAAACTTGAATGTAGCCATTTCCAAACGTTTCTTGATGCCTCACCTTTATAAAAATGTACCCCTAATAAACGGTATACACACACCCCTACAAAGTCAAAATTATGTTTAAAAATACAGTTTTTTAAAAAATAATGTAGAAGTTCTTATGCTTTCTTTCCACATCTCATTGACTGATCTTTCACCTTCTCTGGAGGACAAACACCGCCAACTTTCAGATCTTTGCTTTAGCAAATGATTATCTAATTTACTCTCCACAACAGGAGTAGGCTACTTCCTCTTTCCTCAAGGAAAGGCCCTTTCCCCTTGCTCATACAATACTGGGCTTATTGATTTGTCCCCACTGCAGCACAGTCTAGTCTAAGGATCTGACCCAATACAGTGCTGGGTGGAGGGAAAGAAGAGCAGCCTGGATTCCCTCATTGGTGGAATCCACAGACATGCCCTTCCTTCATTGGAGAGTTCTTCAGCTTCGTGCCCTGGGACACTCCTGCTCTCTGGCTGATTGGTGCTGACCGCTACTACCATGCCTCTGACATTTTATTCAATTTCTCTTTGGTAGCTAATTCTGGAAACAGAGAATTTGAGGAGGAATTCCTGAACATAACTCAAGGATTAAGAAAGGAACAAGCAAAAGGGACAGCAGACAGGTCCGGGAATTCTGCATGGCAACCAGTTAATTCATGCACCCAGTTAATTCAACAGGTTTTATGTAAGAGATACCTGTAAGTGGGCTATATAAGTCTGAAATGGCTTGCATTTGGGTTTTATATCCACTCCGCTAATCATTACTTATGTTACCATGGGAAAAGCTGTGGTTGAAATAATACAGAGTCAGCTCCTACTGTAGCTAAAGGGGCATTACAGGCCAGTCATGTAGGTCTCACGGAAAGGATGTATCCAAACTATGACTGACCATCAAAGAGAGGACTGTGCTAAGTTACCATCAGGCCCAAAGAATAGCTGCTATGACGTGGCAAAATGGTAAAACATAACGTTACCACAGTTAAAAGGAATATTTGTCAGTGATAAATAAACAGACAATATTTTGGAGCTTGATGTCTGTTAGGAAAAGGGAAGGACTTTTCAGATTAGTCCTCATCCTGGAAGTTCCCCGTTTCCTCCAGAAGATAGAGAGGGATATCATTATTTCTGCCACCACAGCGTGGGAAAACTCAAAGGCAGCATGTGTTAGTAGTCAGAATGCCATGTGCAGCTGTGCGTCCTGTGCACTGAACAACTAAGGGAACCCATTCCCACCAAGATAATATGCTTACTGTATGACTGTAGAGTGGTTCTCTTGTGTGCTATTGATTCAGACAGTCTACTTTGAATTCCTGGTCTGTCTCCACTAATTTTATAAACCTGAAGGAGTTATTTAACCTCTCTGTGTTATTTTTCCATCATCTATCAAATATAATAATTTCCGTAATAGGTTAGTAACAAATCTTAAATAGTGAAAAGTTCTTAATCCAGCAAGGTAGACAGAATAACGATCCCCAGTGATAACTACATCCTAATCCCCAGAACCTGCGATATGTTATGTTCCATGACATAGGGGAATTAAAGTTTCAGACGGAGTGGAGCTAGTTAATCGGCTGACCTTAAAATAAGACTGTAATCCAGGACAATCTGGATGGACCCAATGTAATCATATGTTCACCTACAATCAGAAGAGGAAAGCAAAAGAGTAGGTCAGAGGTAGATACAAGGACAGAGCACAGGTGAGAAATTCAAAGCATGGGGGTGACTCAACCTGCCATTGCTGGCTAAAGATGGAGGAAGGGCTAGGAGCCAAAGATGTGGGCAGCCTCCAGAAGCCAGAAACTTTGCTCAGCTGAAAGCCAGCAAGGAAACAGGGACGTCAGTCCTATAACTGCAAAGAACAGGATTTTGCCAAAAACCTGATTGAGCCCTCAAACACATTTTTCTCCGGAGTCTGCACAAGGGAGTGCTGTCTGCTGATGCCTTGATTTTAGCTCAGTGAGACCCTTTTTGGACTTCTGATTCAAAGAGCTTCAAGGTAATAAATTTATATTGTTTTAAGCCAGCGGTCCCCAACCTTTTTGGCACCAGGAGGGACTGGTTTCATAGGAGAAAATTTTTCCACAGACTGGGTTGGGAGGTTGATTTTGAGATGATTCAAGAAGCTACATTTATTGTGCACTTTATTTCTTTTACTAATACATTGGAATATATAATTAAATAATTTTACAACTCACCATAAGACAGAATCAGTGGAAGCCCTGAGCTTCTGCTCAAAATAATTCTTCCAGCTAGACAGTCCTGGAGCTAGCATCACCACCTCAGCTGTACCTCAGATTGTGAGGCATTAGATTCTCATAAGGAGCTTACAACCTAGATCCCTCCCATGCATGGTTTACAGTAGGGGGTGCACTCCTGTGAGAATCTAATCCCACCACTGATCTAACAGGAGGCAGAGCTCAGGAGGTGATTACAAGCAATGGGGAATGGCTGTAAATACAGATGAAGCTTCACTCACTTGCTTGCCACTCACCTCCTCCTGTGCAACCTAGTTCCTAACTGACCACAGATTGGTGCCAAGATCCATGGCCTGAAGGTTGGAGACCACAGTTTTAAGCCATCAAGTTTATGGCAATTTGTTACAGTAACAATAGAAAACTAAAACTAATATACCCATTCACAAGATTTCTGTTATAACCAGTGTTTATTCACTTACTTGATCTTTAAAAATATTGACTTAGGGTGTACCATGTGCCAGGCATGGTGTCAAACAAACTGGTGAGGGCCTTGCTTATATAGAACTTGTCTCTTAGTAGAATCTAACCAGAAGTAGAACAAGGAACTAGAACAGGAAAGCACAGAAACTAACTATAGGCTTGCTGAGTATACAGTTGGCCCTTCATACCTGCAGGTTTTGCATCTATAGATTCACCAAACAAGAATCAAAAAACGCATAGTTGTATACATTGGATACTTTTTCTTCCATTCTAGAGATACGTTTACTGGACGAGAATGGGTCTATCATGCTTAATATTCCCTATAAGCTTGAAAAGAATGTGTATTGTATTATTGTTGTTTGAAATCATCCATAGATGTCAACTATATTCAATAAACTGATGTACTCTTGGGTTCAGTTATGTCTTTACAGATTTTCTGCCTGCTGCTTCCCTCCATTACTGAGAATGGATGTTGAAGTTTGAAACTATAATAGAGGATTCATCAATTTCTCCTTGCATTTATGTCAAGTTTTGCCTCACACTTTTGACACTCTGTTGTTGTGACTGTGTTGTGAACACACATTAAGGATTGTTATGTCTTCTTGAAGAACTATCCCCTTTATCATTATAATGCCCTTCTTTATCCCTAAAAATGTCCTTGCTCTGGAGTTAGTGCTCCCAGAAATTAATATAGATACTTCTGCTTTCTTTTGATTAATGCTAGCATGCTATGTCTTTCTTCATCTATTCATTTTTATTACATATAATTTTATATTTAAAGTGGATTTCTTATAGACAACATAAAATTGGGTCTTATTTTTTCATACATGCTGACAATTTCTCTTTTTTATGTGGTAGATTTAGGCCATCAACATTTGAAGTTATTATTTACATAGTTGAATTAATATCCATCACATGAGTTACTGTTTTCTGTCAGTGCCCTTGTACTTTGTTCCCATTTTGTCTTCCACTATTTTTATGAAATTTGTGGCTTTAATTGAGCATTTTATATAATTATGTTTTCTCTCCTTTCTAAGTGTATCAATAATGTTACTTTCTTTACTTTTTAAAGAAAAGTAAGTAATTGTCCTATAGTTTGCAATATGTATTTACAACTAACACAAGTCTACCTTCAAATAACATTATAACATTTCATATGTAGTACCTAATAGTAACAAAATATTCCTAATTTTTCCTTTCCACTCCTTATATCATTTCTGTCATTCATTTCTATTACACATAAACATAGATAATTAAATGTTGTGCTTATTACTATTTAGAATAAATAGTGCTCTGTTAGAACAATTATGAATAAAAAATAAATTTTTTGTTTACCTTCACTTATTTCTTATCCTCTGTTCTTTATTTCTTTATGGAGATCTGAGTTTCTGACCATATCAATTCCCTACTCACTTTCAAACTTCGTTTAGCATATTTCGCAAGATAGATCTACTAGAAATAAATTTCTTCAATTTTTGTTTGTCTGAGAAAGTAGGTATTTATTCTTCATTTTTGAAGGATAATTTGGCAAGATATATAAATCTAGATTGCTCATTTTGTTTCTTGTATAACTTTAAATGTTTTATGCTACTCTCTTCCTGTTCACATGGTTTCTGAGGTCAAGTCATATGTAATTCTTATTTTTCCCCCTCTATAAGTGAAATCTTTTTCCCACTCATGTTTACTTTAAGATTTTTATCCTTATTTCTGATTTTCTTCAGTTTTAATATATGACTAGGGTGTGTGCATGGGTTTGGTATTTATTCTGCCTGATTGTCTCTGAGCTTTCTGTATCTGTGGTTGGTATCTGGCATTAGTTTGCTAAAATTCTTAGTCATTAGACTAAGTCATTCTTAGTCATTCTTGGTCACTTCTTTTCCTTTTTCTTCTGGTGTTTCCATTATGTGTATATTACAACTTTATACTTGTCTCATAGTTCTTAGATACTGTGTTCCACTTTGTCAGTCTTGTTTTCTGTTTAATTTTCAATTTTGGAATGTCTATTGACATATCCTCAAGTTCAGAGAATCTTTCTTCAGACATGCCCCAACTACTAATAAGCCTGTCAAAGGCATTTTTCATTTCTGTTATGTTTTTGATCTCCTGCATTTTTTCCATTGTTTTTTAGAAGTTCCATCTCTGCTTACATTACATATCTGTGATTGCATATTATTTACTTTTGCCATCACATCCCTTAGCATATTAATCACAGTTGTTTTAAATTCACCATCTAAATATTTCAACATTCCGGCCATATTTGACTTTGGTTCTGATGCTTGCTCAGTCTTTTCAAACCATGTTTTTTGCCTTTAAGTATGCTTTGAACTTTTTAACATTATATACTGAGTAAAATGAACTTCAATAAATGTAAACATTCTTTGATATCTGCAGCAAATTAGTTCCAGAACCCCTTGCAGATACCAAAATAATAGATGTTCAAGTTCCTTATCTAAAATGATGTTGCATTTGAATATAACCTACATGCATCTTTCTGTGTACTTTCATGTCTTAATTACTTAAAATACTTAAAACAATGAAAAGCTTATTTACATAGTTGTTATAATCAATTTTTAATTTTTATTCTTTTTTATAGTTACATTTTTTGTTGTTAAACATCTTTGATCATTGGTTGGTTGAATCCATGGTTGTGCAACTGCTTGATTTAGAGAGTTGACTATAGAGCTTCAGCAATATGATGGTAAGAAGCTGGGAGACAAAAGAGGCCTATAATCTTATGATTATGTCTCAGTCTTTTAAGGAGTCTAGGCCCTTTATCTGTGAACTTCACAAGTGCCTTCCAGTTATTTCCCTGACTTTTAATGAGACAGGATGGATGGAAGAGGCTTATGGTAGGTAACTGCTCATTTCTAGTTTAGTTAGGCTCTGATAAAACCCAAGTAGGTTAGGCTCTGGAAAAATAGTTTCTCTGGAGGGTAAGCTTTGGTTAAAAACAGAATGCTCACATGTATTTGAAAATGGTGTCCTTTCTTCTCCTACTTCCAGAAACACAAGAGGATTTCTCTGACATTCACTGTGAGATTTTAGTAGAAATGTAGTCATAAAAAGTTATTGGGGGAAGTGGGCAATGACCAGGTATCCCAGGAGTTTTAAACTCAAAGACTGTGATCCATACCGAGCCTCCAGCAATTCATACAAAACAGTTCTGACTTCCCTACCCCTTCCCATAGATGTTTCTGCTTATGAGTTTCTGCTCCAGTAAACTTTGATTATCTGCATCTGCCTACATGTCTCTCTAGTTTAGGGAGTGAAGACTTTCCCTGTGACTTTACTTCTATGAACTCACAGGACATAGGTGTTGTTTTTCAGTTTGTGTGGGATTTTACTTGTCTCGATGGAATGATAACTTTTGAGCTCCTTACATGCCAGATTGGAAACTAGTGTATTGCTATTTGATTTTGGTCAGTCATTTCCCTTCCTTTCCCTGTTATGCTGTTATCTGTAAATAACATTAGCTCTTTCATAGGGGTGCTGTGAAACCTATGAAAGATAATCTAAGTACAATAAAAATAGCAAAATGCTATTTTTAACCTAGAATATTTATAGAATTTTTCTTAATCTATGGATGCTCAGTTGCAAAAAATAACAATTACGATATTCAAAAGTCATCCTTTCTAGTTCTAAAAGCATTCTTTGTAGTAACAAAGCACAATAAGCAGGATATTGAGAAAGATATATTTAATCTACAATCTCATTTCTTGTAATATGTCTCCTAAACTCCTTAGAAACTCTAAAGTGATGTCTTTTTATGTGCTATTGCGTTAACTGATGGTTTGCAGCCCCTAGGTAGCTTCAGATACCAGTTCTGCTGATCTCAACCCCTACATTCAACTCCCTGGCTACTCTGTATACTACCTACCACTCATCCTCCAAGATTAACCTCAATGCTTCACGTCCCTTCTCCACTCTTATCTGACATTCATTCTAGGTCCAATGTTTCTGGCATTGCCTCAGCACTTGTGTATCCCTTCATCATAAGAGTGCACCTAAGGTGTCATAGTCTAATAATCCATACACTTGAGTGTCTTTCTAGGCAGCTTGAGCTGGAGTTCAGAACTTTATATTTCACTTTTCCATCCTCAACTGCTAGTACTGCAGCCTCAAAAGATCTAGAACAGGTGGTCAGGAAGGATGGGAATCTTGAAGAAGTGAATAAAATAATGATCTGTGTTCTGAAAGATATCATTCATTTATTGATATTTATCCCAATAGCGAAGGAAAATGTGACTCAACCTCTGACACATTTTAAATATTCAAAACTCATTAACACAATTTGAACTCCTTGAGTTCCATGCCAAAATGAAACCTGAAAGCACAAATTGTGGCGACTGCCGGGTGGTATGTTCTCAGCGTGAGCCAGTACCTTGAAGCTAATGGCCTACTGCCTTTTGGAGTGCCAAAATTTCCAGGTGTCTCCACAAGACTCATGACATGGGACACATGCCAAGTTTCTGAAAAAGTGCAAGGCAGAGGAAGGATGAAAGCACTTCATACTGTTTACACCCAAATGAGTAGGAACCTTTCTTTATGGGTAAAAGAGGAGAAAGAGCATCTACTGTGTGCAAAATTACTGCCGTCATTGTCATTTACATGAGTGAAGTTTAAGTTGACACATAGTTGGCTAGTCCAGAAAGTTTTCTCAGCCAGATAAAGTTCTAATCCTCATTCAGAAAACCAAATGTCATACTTGAAGTTCGAGTTATTAACATATAAATTTAGCAATTTATATGAAAAAACGTATAATTTTTTTTCCAATGTTCACTATTTGAATAGTTATGAAAAGAGTTTATACTTACAAGAGGAATTTTATCAAAAATCAAAGCTTCTTAAGAAGACGCCCTTAATGGGAAAAGTCAAATATTAATATAAAGCAGTTTTCTATGAAAGATACAACATGAATCCATTTACAAAAAATTGATAAGTCTACTTTTCAAGATAGTTTTATAATACATGAACATAAAAGCTCAAAACTATATTATGCAGTTTCTGTCTTAGTAAAAATGGCACCTCCACCATATAAAGCCTATACATGTAGATAACAAATAAAAATTATTTTTAAATAAGTAAAATAAGGTATATTTAAATTTATATTTTGAAAGTAGTTAAGGAATCTGCAACTGCCTTTCAAAAAATGAAATTTCCAATAATTTTTGACTTAACACCTAAAAAAATAATACTTGTGTACTTGTTAAAGGTTGAAACAGCTGGACTTATGTAATCTACTGCTAAGTAAAGACAGAGACGTCAACTGAAATTTGTAGTGTATGATGACAGTGACCAGTTTAGGCCAGTCAGGACTCTGGGACTTTATTCCTGCCTCAGCTCTTAATTGACATTGAGATCTTGGCCAACTTACTTGAACTTTCAGAGCATACATTTACTAATTTATAAAATGAGTGGATGTTACTAGATAATATCTTAGTTCCTTTAAACTCCAACATTCAAGTTAAATGATTGTTTCTCAAAACTGTTTGGGGAGCAAGGATAGATAGGACTTTAAAAAAATAATAATCTTCCCAAATAAAAAGGACCAAGCCACATGGGTTTATTGTTGAATTCCACCAAACATTAAAGGAAGAAATTATACAAATTTTTCTATAGTCTTTTCCAGATATTAGAAGCCAACTTCTCAGCTCATTTAAATAAAATTAAAAACTAAGAAAACTTCAGACTACTGTCTCTCATGAACATAGTGGCAAAAATCATGAACAGAATATCAGCAAATTCAATCCATTTGATCCATAATCCCATTATTAGGGATTTACTCAAAGGAAAAAAAAAGTCATTTTATCAAAAAGACATGGGCACTCAAATGTTTACTACACCACAATTCACAAATGCAAAATATAGAATAAACCTAAGTGCTCATCAACACATGAGTACATTAATAAAATGTGGCATGCATATATATTTGTATATATATTATACATATATGTATATATATGTGTGTGTGCCATGTACTACTCAGCCATTATTTCCTTTCCTTCTATTTTTTCGATAAAGTATTATTTATTATTATTTTTTGAGACTCTCTCTGTCACCCTCAGTAGAGTGCCTTGACGTCATAGCCCACAGCAACCTCAAACTCTTGAGCTATCAACAGATCTTCTTTCCTCAGCCTCCAAGTAGCTGAGAATACAGGCACCCGCCACAATGCTCAGCTATTTTTTTTTAGAGACGGGTCTTGCTCTTGCTCAGGCTGGTCTCAAAATCCTGAACTCAGGCAATCCACCCACCTCAGCCTCCAATTGTGCTAGGATTACAGGCGTGAGCCACCATGCCTGGCCTCATAAATTATCATTAAAAGAAAAAAAAAATGCATCCTAAGAAAAAAAGTATGCCCCAAAATTAAAGTTGAGTAATTTACTTAGATGGAGTGAAATTGAATTAAATTGCTAAATACTAAATATAATCTGCTAGATTAACTAGCTTGATTATTTATAAAACAAATTCTATCTTTTAAAAAGAAATTGTTTATATTAGCATCCTTTTTAGTTATTTACGTAGAAGTATTCAGTTTAAAGCAGTTAAAAACAGCTTTAAAATGCCATTTCAAAATACACTGTTTTGTCACACCAATGACAAGTTCTTTACTTATATTAACATACATATTTCGATAAAGATATGAAATTACTTCACACAAGGTAAAATAATTTGCCCAAGGACATAAATTTGGTAAGCCACAGAGCTAAGATTCCAGTTTAGGCAGTGGGCTTACTTATTTCAGTAATATTTATACTATTAACTCCTAGAACAGGAAAACATGAAATAGTAATCCCATACTAGAAAAACCAAGCTTCCCCTTGGCCATATGTAAATTGATATCCGAGTACGTGGAAGGGGTTTTATGAAACCATATGAGGTCATATTCCAAACATTCCGTATAACCTTGAACAACTCAAAAAGATCTACCTTGTAGATGTATCTCCTTTATGCACTCCCTTGAATCTGTTTGCATTTTCACATGTCTCACGTCTTTGGTTAATATGTCATTAATTTAAAACAGACTGTTGAAAGTAATATATCATTTTTTAAAAAAGGAAAACTTCTTTTTTATGCTTCAAGGGGTGTCCTCTAATTATAATATTATAAAATTTTGTGAATAAGTTCTTGTTTATTCTCTTCAAAATATTATAAACTTTGATCATCTCTTGCTTTCAACACTTTGGCTTTCCATTAAAAAAAAGTTCTTTTAAATACATTTAAATAAAAAACTCAAGAGTGGAGAGTGGTTCAATTTCAAAGTCCTAAAATTTCAAAGGAATCCAAGGACTTCTTATTCAGCCATGTCAAGAAGAATTCAAAAGAAAGTGTTTCTACACTTAAACAATTATGATTCCAAGATAGTCTCTGCTCCTGTCAGTGACACTGCAAAGATTTCCCAAGGACAAAGGCACTAAGTTTATTTCCCAATTCAAAAGTTCTCAAGAAAAAAAGTAATAACTAACTACTCGGATATTTTCTGTCTTACAGGCATCTTCATAGCTTGAAATTTTAACATTCAGGAAAATTGTGGTTAATGTTAATTAGAAAGGTTTCAATAACAGCAGCAAGATGATAGGTATTTAATGCCAAAAACATTTGCAGTCATTCCTTTGAGTATTTAGCAATCATTCTTTTCATAGCACTACTACTGCAAAGATTTCAAGAAGTTTATTTTTTAATTGAGCACAAAGCTAGCATCCTCTTTTTTCTAGATTTTCAACATTTACCTCATTTTTAAACTGATTCCTTTTCTTATTTAGGTCTGTCAACTTAAAAGGTAGGGCAACACTACTCAACACCTCCTTCTCCACTCTCCCCTCTCTTTCATGGACAAACATCCCCAAATAAGTCTACAGATACTCATTTGCTCACAGATATTCGTTAGCTCATTCCAATCGGCTTACCAAACTCACTCTACCAACCGATCTGTTAAGGTCTCCAATGACATTTCTGTTGGTCCACCTAACAAGCTGTCTAGCCTTGAGGCAGCATTCCACAGACATCCCCATGACCCATTGGAAACGTCCTTTACTTTCCTATAACTCCATACTCTAAACATTTTTTCTTACCTCTTTCTGTGCTCTTTTTAAGTCATCTTTGACTTGATCTTCCTCATAATTGTGCCCTATGCTCCTTTTCTTTCCACATTCTCTCTTTAGGCACCCTCATCCACAACAATCCTACCTTCAATTATGCCCACGCAGAATAACCAAATCTCTAGCTCCAACCAAGATCTCTGAAATCTCAGACCGCATATTCTTTGCTAGATGTTCAATAGGCCTCTTAATGTCATGAATATTTCCAAAATTGAATTCATCATTTTCCCTTCAGAACCTTCTTTGCTTCCACTGAGAACTGATTCAATAAATAACACTCTAAGCTTCGCAAGACAGAAGGACATCCTTGTTTTATTCTATCTTATCACTGATGTACAAGCAGTCACCACATCTTGTTGAATACTCTTTCTAAGTATCATTCAGATATGACTTCCTTTCATCCCTACCCACTTTCCTAATCTTAATCACTATTATTTCCACCCTGGAGTTCTACTCTTTTCTCCATATTGCAACCAAAGTGATTTTATTCACAATTTACTTCTGAATTATGCTTAAGTTTCCAACTTAACACTGTCCGAGTCTTCCTATTGTAGTTATTTTAGATTCCAAAATCCCTATGTGTCCTTGCATGATTTAGCCACTGATTTCCTCTCACAGCCTCATCTCATAAAACTTTCCCGCTTACTTTCCATGTTCAGTCTGTGGTGTGAATGTGATAGCTACAGCTTTTTGGTCACAGCTCTATTAGATGTCGAACTGTCTTTCTTCTCCTTTTGAACATGAACTCACTCTGGATACTTAACCAATGGAATGCAGAAAAAGTGACCTGTGTAAGTCTCTGCCCTAGTCTTTAAGGGGATTGGCAGCATCTTCTTCCTCTCTCTTGGAAAATAGCTCCTTTGGGTACTCATTAGAATTTAGCTATCATGCAAATAGAAGCCCAAGTCACATGGAGAGCACCCAGCTGAAAGCCAGCAACTGCTAGCCATGAAACTGAACTTAGATGTTCCAGCTGCATGAACCCCAGTTGAATTTACATGAGCTGCATTCCCAGCTGACACCAGTAAACCTACAGATTCATGAGATATGATGAAGTGATTGTTTCTTTAAGCCACTAAGTTTTGGGATTATGTGTTATATAACCATAGATTACAAGAAGAAATGTTTATGTTTCATCTTGTCTATATTCTAACTCAGAGTCAGAATCTCTGTCTTGCTTATTGACTACTATATTTCCGATGCCTACTAGAGTTTCTGGTTTGCAAGTAGGTGCTCAATTAATATTTATTGATGGATACTACTAATATCCTTTTCAACAAGGGTAGTATAGCGTAATGGTAAAAGATACCAGGCTTTTAGACCAGACTCCATGGGTTACATTAGACCTCTTCATTTACTGCTGAGTGATCTGGGAATGTTACAAAAACTCCTGTGCCTTAGCTTGATTCTCTGTAAAGTGCGGGTAATATTGTTTTGAGAAGTAAATGAGATAATATAATACAAAGGGTGCCAAAAATGTATACATATTTTAAATAAGAAAAAAGCTGTATGAAATTTGTAAAACTCGAATCATGTTTGATTCTGCAGCTATGAGTGGAGCTCAACGTGATGTGTATTCATCTTTTGTTATCAGTGTGCCTTAGTACAATTTTAATACTGATTTTTCCTTTCTTAAAAATGCACCACAAAATGTATTTTTTCTTGGAAAAATACACCTTTTTTCACCCTCTATATGTAAGAGTGAATGACCTATCAGAGGCTTTAAGTGGATGTTAGTTTTCATTTATTTATTGAAATGATTAAGTGTGAAGCAAAGAAAGTGAACAGCTTTTCTGAGATCACCTATTTTCCCAATTGACTGTTTCTTTTCTTTTATACTCTCTTATTTCCTAGTCTTTTCTTCAATGTCACAATCACCTAAAGTAGGCAGAATAATGGTCCTCTGTGTCCTAATTCTTAGAACCTGTGGACCTGTTAGGTTATATGGCAAAGGGGAATTAAGATTGCAGATGGAATTAAAGTTGCTAATCAGCTGATTTTGAGAAAGGGAGATTATCTCAGATTAACTAGATGGCCCACTCTGATTATAAGGGTCTTTATAAGTGAAAGAGGAATGCAAAAGAGGCAGAGAGCTGGGGGAAGCAATGAGAGAAAGACAGGACCTGTCATAGCTGGATTTGAAGATGCAGGAGGCCATGAGCCAAGGAATGCAAGTGGCTTCTTCAAGTTGGACAAGGCAAGAAAACAAAATCTCCCCTAGAACCATTATTTCCACCCTTTCCCAGGAGGAAAATCAGCCCTGTCAACTTTGATTTCAGCTTACTGAGACTAATTTCAAATTTCTGATCTCCAAAACTATAAAATAATAGATTTGTATTGTTATAAACCATTAAAATTGTGATAATTTCTTATAGTAGCTATAGAAAACAAACACATTAATCAAATTTGTGAACTCATAACCTCCATCGAATTCCAAAATTCAATACATGATACATTTTCTGAAGTGGTTTTTGGATTTATGGTTTTCATTCAGAGGACATTTTCCATTTGGAACCATTTCCTTTTTTCTATCTTCCTTCATTACTATATCTTACCACTGAAAGTCATGATAATATTTCCAATTTTTGTAACTAAAGATAAAGCTACAAAATGGGAAAAGGCAAAGGCAGGAAAATAATAGGAAAAAAGGAAGTTAATGCCTCAATACTTTTTGAGTATAAATCTCCACTGGAAAGATCGAAACCTACGACCATGACTCCAGGGAAAGGGAACTCTACCTCTCTAATTTACCAGAACTATTAAATGTATTGAAATTATAACAAATTCTCACTGAATCTATAACATGTAGATATGTATGTTATAGCAGCTAAATATCTCTGCCAAGGCAGCTAATCCAACAGACTATTGCGTTGATTTAGGGCAACAGGATGCAGAAGCTGTCACACCTGTAAATGAGTCTTTAACCATATGTTGTGATGCATTTATATGCTAATCTCTTCAGAAGTAGGAAAACTCTTTGATACCACATGGTTGGCCATATTTTCTGAATTAATTCCAATAAAATAGAACACAATTACAATATATGAGGTCCAGATTCTTTAAACAACAACAAGAATGTAAATGGATTCTTTGCTACCTTATATTCTCAGACCACTTAATAGAATCCTTAAGCCACCCCTGAAAGAACTCTTTGAAGGGAGACATCTAAAAAGTAGAAATTATTCCATTTAAAACTCTAAATATTTATAACTTCTGGAAGAAAAATATGAGATAGTCATCTAAGAGTAAAATATTAGTATTTGCTTATTGCTGTGGGCACTTACCAGGGATAAGAGAAACAAAAAAAGAGTATCTTGGAAGAAACAATGGTATAACACCAACCACATTGAATTGAACAGCTTACTGTGATATATTACCTGCTTCTACACACAAAGGAAATAACTGTATAACATTGTGGCCCAGTTTATGGAAACCTGCAGTACTTAGCTTACCTTGACAAATTTAAATGTCAAGCAGAAAAGTCACATTTTTAGTAAGCATTTGTTAACTACTGTGGGCCAAATAAATAATAGTTTACATTATCTGTCTTTAATGTAGAAGCATAACTTGCTTGCTGTTGGGAATTTGGTTTTGTATTTCTTTTTCTAATTCCACTTAAACAACTTTGATCACTAATAAGTCAGTTTGGAAGCATTAATGTAAATGGGAAATAGAAATGAGGTTTCCCTAAGAAACATTTTATGGTAATTTCTGCATTTTTTGCTCTTCTTTTTTCTTTGGCTCCTTTTATGAGATGTTAATGAGAGAGACAGAAAGGGACAGTCTGAGCTAAGCAAGAGTATACTGCATCTGTGTTACTAAAATCTGGCTAAATACCAAGAGACTTGTTTGGAAGAAATACAAAATGAAGTTGATGAAATAGTGGTCAGAATAGATCCTTGTCCTATAAATTGTGATGAAACTGTGGGCAAGGCTTAGAGAGATGCTCAGAGCCTGTATTTAAGCACTCAGGCTTCACCCTTGACACCCTCTAAGTATCAGAGATGATTACCAAGACAACATGTGTAAACCTGGCAACTGGTATTACAGAAGATAATGATCTTCTTCCTAATTTCCCTTTGTTAAGATTGCCCCAGAAACTTCTACGGGCCTGGGCTTGCAGTTTGAGCCCATCCAGCAAGTTACCACTATTTCAGAGGAGCATGGATGCAGAAGGAGGTCAAGGGATGATAAATAATAGCTTAAAACAAGACTGTTTAAAGTGAAAAGTAAGTGCATTCACCAAGCTTCCATATGAAAATTTAGGCAATATAATATAAAGTCCCCTTACTGATGAAGATTTCAAACAAACCCACCTAGTAAAATGTTTTAAATCATGCAAATGTAAGCAAGACATTGTTACATTGTTAAGCAAGACAGGACCAAAATACTGAAGATACTTTCGGTCATAAAAAATTAACAAATTGTTAAAAGACCATTATCCAACATGGACAAAGGCTATTATATCTCTTCGCAAGAGGATAGCAGGGGTTTTAACTTTTGAGCCTATAATCAATAAGGGGCGGCACCCATGGCTCAGTGAGTAGGGCACTGGTCCGCCCCAGATACTGAGGGTGGTGGATTCAAACCCAGCCCCGGCCGAAGTGCCACAAAAAAATAGCTGGGCATTGTGGCGGGCGCCTGTAGTCCCAGTTACTCGAGAGACTGAGACAAGAGAATCGCTTAAGCCCAGGATCTGGAGGTTGCTCTGAGTTGTGAAGCCATGGCACTCTACCAAGGGCAACAAAGTGAGACTCTGTCTCTAAAAAAAAACAAAAACTATAATCGATGCGTCAGCATGGTATCATCAAAAGAAAAAATAATTTTGGAGGCCTGTAAAACTCACAGTCTTTCAGTGACCTATGAGATAGGAACAGGTAGGACAAAAAAGACAATGAAATATACTGTCTTTACAGCAGAAACACACATTTTCAAAAAATATTCAACATGAGAACAGTATAAACACCCAAAGATAATACTCAACCAAGCCAGACTAACAAACACAAAGCAAAGGAAACATCATGAAACCATAATATTTTTTTTAAATCCTCCGTAATTTATCTAATATATTTTCCACAAATTGTTCAGTAAAAAAGTTTATGTGGCAAGTTCGTCATTTGATGAATTAAATTATTTCTCTGCAAATTACTAGCTACACAATTTTAATCATGTTACCTATGTTCTGAGTCTTATTGGTTGGTTTGATTAGTGTGTTTATTGATAAGATAAAATTAGATAAATAAGAAAGTACCCAGAAGATATAAGAGGCCCAAATGTTTATTTTTTAAATTTTAATATACACCAAACAAGGTGAATAAATACTATAGAGACCAAAATACAAATAACCTTTATCATATGCCCACATTATGGACACAAAGGCAAAAGCTGATATGTTAGATATTTAAATATAAAATTATGTGCAAATGGGAATCAACAAAAAATAGATTTATTTAATAGTACAGTGTCTTGAAAAGCCCTACAAAGTATGATTTTGACTATGCCTGAAAAATGAATACACATTTTAACAACAGAGATGGAGCTAAAGCTATCTCAACAGAGAAATTAACAAGCCATGGAGCAAGAAGAGAAGGAACCGGAATTCAGTGAGGTGGAGCAAGAGGAAGAAAGGGGAAAGAAGAAAATCAAAAGAGGTGAGGAGGAGGAGGGAGGCCAGGAGGAGCGGAAAGAGGAGCGAGAGGTGGAGGGCAGGAGACAGTAACAACCTTGTGAATGTGGCAAAGTCTCCCAGTCACCCCTCATTATCTGATTTTCCCTTCTTCCATGTAATAGCAATTTTAACTGTGCATATATTTGGCAATATACAGATGAAATTTTCCAGTCTCCAATGCAACTACGTATGGCCAGGTTACTAACTTTAGCCAAGCGTATGTGAGAAGAAGGGATATAAGGAAATTCCAGGTATGTTTTGAATGCAGGAGGAGTGATCTTTTCCTTACTTCCTCTTTTGTGGTGCTAAGATCCGGCACATGGTGCTGAGTCATCATTGATCATGCTGAAAAGGGCAAAGTGCTACAGGTGTTCTTGATAATCACATGGAATAGACCTGTCATATGAGCCCTTGACCATCTACATTGAGGATGTTTTGTGACAGAAAATTAAACTTTTATATTGATTAAGCCTTAGTCATATGTAGTCTTTTTTATACACAGCCAAATCTGTATTGTAATTAACAGTATGAACTCAAAAAATGGTAGGTAGTCTGATACAAATAGAACACAGAATGTCTAGAAGAGAGAGTTGGAATGAAAGATGAAGCCAGAAGGTTAAGACCCGAAAAGCCAAGACCAGGAAGACTGGATTTAATTTATCTGCAATGGAAAGTCACAGACCACTTTTAAAAGGAGCATGACATGCTCAAATATGTATGTTAGAAAAATAAATAAAATGTGTAGAACCAATGCTAGGGAAGACTGGACACAAAGCCAGTGGACCGTTTTATAATAAAGGTATGACACAAACTTGTGACCACAACAGTAGGAATAGGAATGAAAGAAATCTTCTATTTTAGAGACAGAACTGACAGAATGGGGCAAATATTTTAGTAAGAGAGAGATGTTTGTCAGCAAGGAGATATAAAAAAAAAAACTATGATCAAATCCATAGTTAATCTTAATCCATTAAGTAACATGAAAGAAAGTATAGTATTAGTGATGGTGCCTGGCAGGGGAGTATGAGGAATTCTTTTTGGATGTGTTCAATTCTAATCAACTTCAGGTGATCAGAAGAGCAAATGTGGAGGAAGAAAAGAGTTAGAGTTAGCCATCTATATCTAGTAATCTCTCAGATAAGGATGCCAGTGGAAGACATGGTACCAAACAAAATGGACAAGAAGAATTATGTAGAGAGAAAGTCAAGGAGCCAGGTGCTAAGGTGTGTGTCTGTAGTCCCAGCCACTTAGGAGGCTGAGTCAGGAGGATCAATGGTTGAACTCAGGAGTTCAAGGCCAGCCTAGCAAACATAAGACCCTGTCTCCAAAAAAAAAAAAAAAAACAGAGAAGGAAAAGAAAAAGAAAAAAAGTAAATCAAAGAGAAAACCAAACCTCATCATGCTCTTCTTTTAAATATTAAATTATGTGTGTTTTTTTCTTCTTCCAGAATGCAAAATGAATATAACCTAAGGCTCATAACATCTATCAAATGGCCTGTGAAATAATCTACCTCTAGGATCACAGAGCCAAAAAGGAGCTTGATTTATCCGTTCAATCGAATTTGTTTTAGCTAAGGCAAGTGATCACAGGTAAAGTGATTAGTCCAAGGAAGCTTCACCACAATAGCAGAGAACTCCCCATTATGGCCTCACGAGTGACATGAAGGACTGTAATGAATGATACTTTTGAAATTTATCCTGCAGATTGTCACATTTTTTCCCCACATCATTATTTCCTGCATTGTAGTCAAGGAGATATTGCAATCATCTACTATACTATCTACGTTTCCTATTTAGGTATTCCAGGACTCACTGATTTTTATAAGCAGTTAGACCTACATTTTTAAGAAACATTCATTTTTTTCAGGCTCCAAAGTAATAAAGATAAAATGTTCCTTCAGTGGTGTAAAAGAGCAAAATAAATCCCATGGACAAATCACAACCTCACAGAGCAATTAAACACTGGAAGGAAGAAGACAGAAGATATATTTGAAAGTAGCACAGCGTAGTAAAAAAGACCACAGGGCTTGGGACAAGTGATAAATTCAATCCCAGCTTTCCAGAGCATGTGGCGCTAGGAAAGTTCACCTTTGTGTCCCAATATTTTTGTTGACAAAATGAAGGTAACAATATCTATACCAGTGCCCCTGTGTAAATAAAAAAATATAACAACTGACTCCGATCACCATATAAGCTTTGTAAGAAAAAAATCCAAAATGTGTGACTCTTAATTCTAATCACTCGCCTTAAACAACAGTTAAAGCTTTCATTCATTCATTTATTCCTAAAATGAAAATATTAAGGAACTCTGAAGGTAACATTATCTGGAACAGTATACCAACCGGTTTTTTTTTTAATTCATCACAGATAGCATGTTTCATAAATGAATGGAAGACTTGCTGATAACTTCTTTATTCCTGGAATTCATTCTAGAACTTCCAAGATCTGCCTCTAAACTAAATCCTAATTGTTCTTCCAAATCCAGCTCAGTTTTTTCCTCCCCCATGTCTATACTCCAGATTACCCCCATGTTTTCTTTCTCTGATGTTGTTGTTCCTACTGGCTTATACTTATTTGATACTTAATGTACTGCCTTATGCCATGAACTGCATTTTTCAAATCCATTTCCTCATAACAATACACAATTATTTTTTATTAAATCATACCTGTGTACATTAGTGCAATCAAGGGGTACAATGTGCTGGTTTCATATACAATCTGAAATGTTTTCATCAAACTGTTTAACATAGCCTTCACGGCATTTTCTTAGTTATTGTATGAAGACATTTGTATTCTACATTTAGTAAGTTTTGCTTGTACCCTTCTAAGATGCACCATAGGTGTGGCCTCACCAACTACCCTCCCTCTACCCCAACCTCCCCCCTCCCCTCCTTTCCCATATTCTTGTGTTATAGTTGGATTATAGTCTTAAAATGAAACCTTTAAATTAACTTCATAGTAGGGCTAACTACATTGGATATTTTTTCTTCCATTCTTGAGATACTTTGCTAAGAAGAATATGTTCCAGCTCCATCCATGTAAACATGAAACATCCATGTAAACATCCTCCTCCATGGATGGAGGTAAAGTCTCCATCTTTCTTTAAGGCAGCATAGTATTCCATGGTATACATGTACCACAATTTATTAATCCATTCGTGGGTTGATGGGCACTTGGGCTTCTTCCACGACTTAGCGATTATGAATTGGGCTGCAATAAACATTCTAGTACAGATATCTTTGTTATAATGAATACACAATATTTTAATAACTTTTTTTTTTTTTGCAGTTTTTATCCAGGGCCATGTTTGAACCCACCACCTCCAGTATATGGGGCCAGTGCCCTACTCCTTTGAGCCA
>CAUYRH010060305.1:0-11974 GCA_963574655.1 Perodicticus potto
AAGTATGGTAGTGTTCTATTCATCTTGTTTTGTGAGAGTCCATTGCTTAGTTTTATCTTTTGCATCAGTGTAGAAGTTGGGCTCTGTCCTTTAATTTCTGAGATCTTATTTTGTTGTTGATCCATTGTGATGGTCAGTGTGAAGAACAGGTTGGAGTATTTCCTGTAGAGCTGGTCTTGTTGTGGCGAATTTCCTCTATGATTGTATATCAGTAAATGATTTGATTTCTCTGTCCATTTTAAAGCTTAGCTTCACAGGATATAGAATTCTGGGCTGGAGATTGTTCTGTTTAAGTAGATTCAAGTTAGATGACCATTGTCTTCTTGCTTGGAGAGTTTCATTAGAGAAGTCTGCAGTCACCCTGATAGATTTGCCCCTGTAAGTCAACTGAAGCTTACTCCTGGCAGCTTGAAGAATCTTTTCTTTTTTCTTGAATTTGGACAGGTTCATCATAATGTATCTTGGGGGAGCTCAGTTAGAGTTGAGGTGACCTGAGGTCCGATAACCCCCTGAAAGGAGAGTGTCAGAATCTTTGGTGATATTTGGGAAATTTTCATTTATAATATTCTCTAGTATGGCTTCCATTCCCCTGGGGCATTGTTATTCCCCTTCTGGGATATCTATAACTCATATGTTTGAACAGTTCATACAGTCCCATAATTCTGTCAGCAAACGTTCTGCTTTCTCTCTCTTCTTTTCTGCCTCTTTAACTATCTGAGTTATCTCAAGAGCTTTGTCGTCTACCTCTGAAATTCTTTCTTCTGCATGGTCTAATCTATTATTGATACTTTCTACTGCATCTTTAAGTTCCCTAATTGACTGCTTCATTTCCCTCAGCTCTGCTATATCCTTTTTGTATTCTTCATAGCGTTCACCTCTTAATTGATTGTTTTTGGATATCCTTTTCCACTTTATCAGCAGTTTCTTTCATTGTTTCCTTCATTTCTTTGCTTGTTTTCATCATTTGTATTCTAAATTCCCTTTCTGCCATTTCTAACATTTCCTTATAGGTGGAATCCTCTGCAATAGCTACCTCACAGTCCCTTGGGGGGTTGCTCTGGCCTGGTTTTTCATGATGCCAGGAGTTTTCTGCTGATTCTTCCTCATGAGTGATTTCTTTTATCTGCTTCCTTGCCCCAATTTTCCTTTCACTTCCTCCTGTTCTTTAAATTGCCATACCTCTGGACTAGGGTTTCGATGAGTCCTTTTGGTACAGGACCAGAAGGATGAGAAGATTGAAGAGCAAGAAGGGAAAAAAGAAAGAAAGAAAAGAAAAGATAAAGGAGAAAGGAGAGGGGGTGGGTAGAAGCAACTATTGACAAAAAGAAGAGAGGCATAGAAAGAGGGGGATGGGAGCAATATAGGTAGGGTAACTTGACCCAACCTTAGGAACCCCCAACCTCTGGGGGTGCTGGGTTGGGTGGTTAGGTCAGCAGCTCTTTGCCAGCCTATTTGGACACAGTACTCCACCTCCACCAAGTAGAGAGGAAAGACAAAAATGCAATAAATCAAACCAAAACCAGTAAACCAAAAACTTTACAGGATAACATTGGGGAAAAAAACCAATTAATAGGGGTAGAAACACTAGCAAAAATGATGTTCTAATTGTTGAAGAAGGCAACAATGGAAAATTATATTTAAACTAGAAAAATGAAAAAGAAAAGAAAGAAAAAAGAAAAGAAAAATCTTTAAGGAAAATGTTGAAATTAAAAACAAAACATAAATAGCAAGAACAAACAAACAAACGAAACAAAACGACACAAAACAAAACAAAAACAAAAACAAAGCAGTATATATATCTTGTTGAATATTGTCTGGGAAAGAGGTGATCTTCTGGGGTGTGATATGTTAATCACAATGCTTATACAGCTGTACAAAATAGAAACTGGAGGCCTCTAATGATTTCTCAATCCCCACAAGGTGGAGAGCCTAAATCCGCCTCAGCCTCGTTAGAAGGCACTTTAAATTGCTAACTTGGGCTAAGCAGAAGCTTTCCCAGGAAAGCACTTGTCACTGGGATCACTCCTTAAGTTGCTATCCACTTACCCAGTGTGCCAAAACTGGACTCATCCTATGCCCCTGAGGGCTAAGGCTGCAAGGCTGCTCAGTCCCCACCTTTAGGTTGCTCAATCACTAGATTACTCGCTCCCACCTGATGCTTGCTCTGCGACCCTGAGGGTGGAGCTTGCCAGGGCAGTTCTCTCACAATGGCTCCACACAGCCCACAACCAAACGCTGGTAGCTCCATCTGGCTCAGTGGCCCATTCTGGGCCCCTAGACAACACTCAAAGACCTCCACACTCTTGCCCAAGTTCTCCCAAGGTAGTTCAACTGAGTGCCAAGTCCAAAAAAAACCCCAAACAGTTCGCAGGTAAGGCCTTTCCAGTTTGCAATCTCACTGCTGCTGTACCCACAGCTGCTGGCAGGATTAGACTGAAAGGAACACATGCAACCACTTGCCAGATCTCCACTGTTTTTGCCTTCCTCAATGGGTCCAGAAGTCTCATGCTGTCTCCCTGTGTCCCCAGAGGTATGTTTCTGGGCAGATCCCACCAGCCAGAGATGCCTGAGATCTTCTCTCCCCAGTCTTACTGTGTCCAGTTGCAAGGAAGCTGTTACTCAACCGCCATTCTTGCTCCATCTCCCCACCTTCAAGTGTTTTTCCCACATTTTCTTTGGATTTTTACTCTTTCAGTCCTCAGATTTAAATCTTTATCTGTCTTTAATCAATTTTTGTGAGTAGTGAAAGGTGTAAGTACAGGTTCAGTGTTTTACATGTGGTTACCCAGTTCTCCCAACACCATTTTTTTTTTTTTTGAGACAGAGTCTCACTATGTTGCCCTCGATAGGGTGCTATGGTGTCACAGCTCACAGCAACCCCAAACTCTTGGTATTAAGTGATTCTCTTGCTTCAGCCTCTCAAGTAGCTGGGACTACAGGCAGCCACCACAATGCCTGGCTATTTTGGGGTTGTAGTTGTCATTGTTGTCTAGTGGGCGCAGGGTGGGCTCAAACCCACTAGCCTTGTCGTATGTGGCTGGTACCCTACTCACTGAGCTATGGCGCTGAGCCCCAGCACCATTTATTGAATAAGGATTCTTTTCTCCAGTATGTGCTCTGATATGGTTTGTGAAAGATCAGATGGCTGTAAGATGTTAGTTTCATCTCATAGTTTTCTATTCAGTTCCAAATGTCTATGTCTCTATTTTTGTGCCAACACCACACTGTTTTGATCACTATGGACTTGTAGTAAAGAATAACATCTGGTAGGATGATGCCCCCAACTTTATTTTTATGACTAAGAATTGCCTTGGCTATAAGGGAATTTTCTGGTTTCATATGAAACAAAGAATTGTTTTTTTCCAAATCTTGGAAGTATAATGTTAGTATTTTAATGGGGATTTCATTGAATCTGTGGATTGCTTTGGGAAGTATAGACATTTTTAACAATGTTGGTTCTTCCCAGTCAGGAATGTGGTATGTTGTACAATTTGTTAATGTCTTCTGCTATTTCTTTTCTTTGGGTTTCCTAATACTCTTTGTAGAGATCCTTCACCTTTTTTGTTAGGTATATTCCTAAGTATTTCATTTTCTTCAAAACTTCTGTGAAGGGAATTGTGTCTTTGATTTACTCTCAACTTGGCTGTCATTGCCGTATACAAAGGCTACTGACTTGTGGACATTGATTTTATATCCTGACACATTACTATATCACTTGATATAGTAATGATCACTTCCAATTTTGTGGTTGAGTCTCTGTGGTTTTCTAAGTATAATAAGATCATATCATCAGCAAAGAGTGAGAGTTTGACCTCCTCCCTCCTCATTTGGATGCCCATTATAGCCTTCTCTTGCCTGATTACATTGGCTAGAACTTCTAGCACTATGTTGAATAGTATTGGCTATAGAACCAGTGTTCTTATCTGGTTCCAGTTCTAAATGGAAAATCTTTGAGTTTTCCTCCATTTGGTGTGATATTAGCTGTGAATTTGTCATGGGTGGCTTGAGTCAGTTTAGGAAATATGTCACCTATACCTATATTTTTCAGTGGTCTTGTTAGGAAAGGATGCTGAATTTTATCATATACTTTTTCTGCATCTATTGAGAGCATCATATTGTCTTTGCTTTTGCTTCTGTTGATATGGTGAATTACACATATGGATTTGTGTATTTTAAACCAGCCTTGCATCCCTGGGATGAAACTTACTTGATCATGATGTATATATATTTTTAATATGTAGCTG
This sequence comes from Perodicticus potto, assembly GCA_963574655.1. Classification (NCBI taxonomy): domain Eukaryota; kingdom Metazoa; phylum Chordata; class Mammalia; order Primates; family Lorisidae; genus Perodicticus; species Perodicticus potto. The sequence goes on from CAUYRH010060305.1 coordinate 4,245, forward strand.
TAATCTATTAGCTGGGATTTTATTGAGAATTTTTGCATCTATATTCATTAGTGAATTTGGTCTGAGTTTCTGCTTTTTAGTTAGGGTCCTTTCCTAGGTTTGGTATCAGGGTGATGTTTGCTTCATAGAACATGTTGGGAAAGATTCCTTCCTCCTCAATTTTTTGGAATAATTTCTGCTATATGGGTATAAGCTCTTCTTTGAAGGTGTGATAGAATTCTGGTGTGAAGGGATCTGGACCCGGCATTTTATTTTTGGAGGGGGGGAGAAGATTTTTTATTGCTTCTTTGATCTTAGTGCTTAAAATTGTTTTAAGAAATCTATATCTTCTTGGTATGAAAAAGAGGGGAGGGTGTGATTCCAGGTATCAATTCATTTCCTACATGTTGTCAAATTTCTGGGCATAGAGTTTCTTGTAGTATTCAGAGATAATCTCTTGTATCTCTGTGATGTTTGTTGTTATTTCCCCTTCATCATTTCTGATTAAGGTTATTAGAGATTTTACTTTTCTGATTCTAGTTAATCTGGCCAAAGGCTTGTCAATTTTATTTATTTTTTTGAAGAAACAATTTTTTGTTTCATTGATTTTCTGAATGATTCTTTTGTTTTCAATTTCATTAATCTTGATTTAATTTTGGTTACTTCTTTTCTTCTACTGGGTTTAGGATTATATTGTTCTTCTCTTTGCATTTCCATAAGGTTTCTTTTTCTGATTTTTAGATGTAGGTATCTAGTGAGATAAATTTTCCTTTTAAGATTGCTTTTGCTGTATCTCACAGGTTTGAGTAACTTCTAGGTTCACTGCTTTTATGTTTGAGGAATTTGAAAATTTTCTCCTTTATCTCTTTCTAGACTCAACCATCATTCAGCATAATGTTTAACTGTCATGCCTTTATGTGGGGATGAAAATTTTTGTTAGAGTTGAGCTCCATTGCTATTGCCTTGTGGTCTGAGTATGTACAAGGTATAATTTCTAGTCTTTTAAATTTGTTGAGGTTTCATTTGTATACTAGGATATGATCTATTTTGGTGTATGTTCTATGGGGTGACAAGAAAAATGTATAATATTTAGCTTTGGATTCATGTGTTTTGTATATGTCTATTAAGCCCATTTTTTATAGGGTTACATTTAATTCCCTTGTATATTTGTTTAGTTTCTGTTTAAGGGATTTGTCCAGATCTGTCAGAGGGGTGTTATGCTGTTATAGGATGTCATATTGCTCAGAACAATCAATGTCAGTTTCATATATCTGGGAGGATTTAAGTTGGATGCATAAATATTTAAAATTGACATTTCCTCTTGTTGTATTGTTCCCTTGACCAGTATGAAGTGACCACCTTTGTCTTTATTAACTTTCTTTGCTTTAAATCCACTTGTATTTGAAAATAAGATTGTGACCTTTACTTTCTTTGAATTTCTATTTGCTTGAAGTTCTGTTTTACATCCCTTCATCCTACATCTTACTTTGTCCTTTGAGGTTAAGTGTGTCTCCTAGACACAGCATATGGATGGCTTGTGCTTTTTTATCCAATCATCCAGCCTATGCCTTTTCAGTGGGGAATTCAAGCCCCACTGAAATTGAGAGAATTGATAAGTGTGGGGGGAATTCTATTCATCTTATTTAATGAAAGTCCATTGAATAGTTTTTTTCCTTTGCACCATTGTAGAAGCTAAGTTTTGGCCTCTAGATTCTGGGTGTTTACTTTGCTGGTGGTCTATTGTGATAGTCACTGTGTAGAATAGGTCTAAAAATTTCTTGTAGAGCTGGTGTAGTGTAGCAAATTTCCTCAGTATTTGCATATCTTCAAAAGATTTTATTTCTCCATCAATTTTGAAGCATAGTTTAGTACAATACAGAATTCTGGGCTGAAACTGTTTTGTTGTTGTTGTTGTTGTTGTTGTTGTTGTTGTTTGTTTTTCTTTCTTTCTTTCTTTCTTTGTTTAAGAAGGTTAAAGTAGATGAACATTCTCTTCTGGTTTGGAAAGTTTCAGTTGAAAAGTTTGCTGTTACTATAATGGCTCTGTCCCTGTAGATCAGTTGGTGCTTACTCTTGGCTCCTTGCAGAATTTTCTCTTTTGTCTTAACTTTGGACAGGTCCATTATAATGTGTCTTGGAGAAGCTCCATTTGAGTTGAGATGACCTGGGTATGATATCCCTACAAATGGAGTGTGTCAGAATCTTTAGTGAAACATGGAATGTGGCACCTGTGATTCAGTAGGTAGGGTGCCAGCTCCAAATACTAAGGGTTCAAACCCAGGTATTCCTGGCCAAACTGCAATGGAAAAATAGCCAGGAATTCTGGTGGGTGCCTACAATCCCAGCTGCTCAGGAGGCTGAGGCAAGCGAATCATTTAAGCCCAGGAGTTGGCTGTTGCTGTGAGCTGTGATGTCACAGCACTCTACCAAGGATGATAATGTGAGACTCTGTCTCTAAAAAAAAATTTTAAAAAAGAAACATGGATAGTTTTTGTTTATGATAGTTTCCAGTAGAGCTTCCATTCCTTTGGGACGATCTTCTACCCCTTCAGGTATCCCCATTAGTCACATGTTTGAATGTTTCGTGAAGTCCTATAGTTCTCTGAGTGACTGTTCTGCTGTCTATCTCTTCTTTTCTCCCTCTTTAACTACCTGGGTTAACTCAAGACCTTTACCCTTTACCTCTGAGATTCTTTCTTCACCATGGTCTAATCTATTTTTGATACTTTCTATTGGATTTTTACATTCTGTGATTTTCTCCTTCATTTCCTCAAGCTCCACAATATCATTTCTATATTCTTCATGTCTCTCATTCATCTCTTGGTTCTGGTTTTTCACCTTCTTGTCCATTCCTTTTATTGTCTTTATCATCCATATTTTAAATTTTCTTTCACTGAACTGCAATAATTCTTTATAGGTGGAGGCCCCCTTAGTAGCTGCCTCATGTTCCCTAGGGAGAGTTCCTCTCTTTTGTTTTTTCATGTTGCCAGAAATTTTCTGTTTGCTCCTCCTCATGTGTGTTTCCTTCTTATTCACCTCCTTGCCCTGCTTTGTCCTTCTCACTTACTCCTTTGCTTTTAATTAACTTGTCTCAGTGCTTGGGTTTTGAGGTAGCCACTGGATATAAGGACAAAAGGAAGAGAAGGATAAAAAGTGTGCAGGGAGAAAGAAGAAGAAAAGAAAGAAGGAGTGAGGCCTGTGGCCCAAAGGAGTAGGGTGCTGGCCCCATATGCCAGAGGTGGTGAGTTCAAGTCAAGCCCTGGCCAAAAACCAGCAAAAAGAAAAAAGGGAAAAAAGGAAAGTAAAATACAACAAAAATAGAAAAAAAGAAAATAAAGAAAGGGGGATGAAGGAAAAGAGTTATAAAACAGAAGAGAAGGAGAACAGTAAGAGAGTGAGAGTGACAGGAGAAATGGTATTGTTGGCAGAGTGCTAAGACTATGCCTGTAGCTCAAAGATTCTGGGGGGCTGGGATGGGTGGGTTTCTTGAAATTGGGAGCTCCTTACCAGCCTGAGCAAAGCCATACCCTACCTCTGCCAAATATAGGAAGGAAAAGAAAGGAGGAAAATGAAACAACAAAAAAGACAGGAAAAATAAAATGAAAAAGAAAAATTCAGCAAGACCAGTACTGTCTTCCCAAGCCCAAGGGTACAAGGGCTCCTTAGACCACAATCTCTTGGTCTCCTTGAGCCAGACCACTGCCATGACCTGCCAGCCAGACCAATGCCATTCCATCCCAGCACTCAGAGAAAAGAGAAAAAATATATAGATTAAAAAATTAAAATAGGCTCAGCACCTGTAGCTCAAGTGGCTAAGGTACCAGCCACATACATCAGAGCTGGCAGGTTCGAATCCAGCTTGGGCCAACCAAACAACAACAACTACAACCAAAAAATAGCTGGGCACTGTGGTGAGTGCCTGTAGTCCCAGCTACTTGGGAGGCTGAGGCAAGAGAATCACTTAAGCCCAGGAGTTTGAGGTTGCTGTGAGCTGTGATGCCATGGCACTCTACTGAGGGTGACAGCTTGAGGCTCTGTCTCAAAAAAAAAAAAAAATTAAAAATATAATTGTATCAACTAAAGGAGAGAGAAGGAAGAGAAAAAAAAGATAGAAGAAAAACCAAAGGGAGTGGATCTTAACTGATGTATTAGTGATTTACATGGGAAAGATGAGGAAAGTAAAAGTCTCTATTGAAAAAGAAAGGAGAGAAGTGAAATAGAAAGAGAATAAATGAGGCAGAAATACTGTAACCAAAAATACAAGAACCCTTGTACTTGATGAAAGTAAAAATTGGAATTTAGAATAGAATGAACCCAACAAATTAGCAAAAACAAAACAAAACAAAAATCTCAAATCACCAAAAACATAAGTACCTTAGCCACAAATAAAGGAAAAGGAGAAAAAAATTAAAAATACTGAAAAACATATATATATATATATATATATATATATAGTGCATAGTGCAGAGGGCAGAAACTATTTTAATAGAAATATATATATATGTTGCAATATATTGCCAGGACACCAGGTGGTGCTGTGGTTGTAGGAGAGGGAGAACACAAACCTCTCTCTAGTTTGTGAGGACAGGTCCTGTCTTCCTGACTTAGTTGCCCTAAGTGAGTGCCTGAAGTTTACTCAGCATTTAGCACCTGCTGGGTGGGGATCTTAAAGCTGTCCAGAATCCTTAGGAGGTAAGTCTAGCAGTGCCTCCTGAGAACAATTCCCGAAGGGTACTGGAGCCACTGAGCTTGCCTGAAGAGTGGAAGCTCAATCTAGATAGGCAGGATAGAGTCAGCCATGCTATAGGCCCTGTGGACAGACCTACACACAGGACCTTCCCACAATGGTGGCTGGGACCTTCCCAGTATGGCTTCCCTGTCAGCAAACTAAGCTGATATTAAATCCATTCCACCTATTAAAATGTCAAACCTAGTTGCTGTTACACTGTCTGAATCCATCCACTATTCCAGGCTTTCCACTCAACACTCAGCTTCCCCTCAAATCCAAAAGTTGCATGAAGGCTTCCTCCCTTCCCTAGACCTCTGTGGGGGGCCCACCCAGTCCCCACAAGCTCCCAGACACTTGTCTACTGAATCAGTCCTCCACAGCTCCAGCTCTCATGCTGACTCCTGCAGTCCACTACCTCATCGCTGTGCACTGGGAGTGACGACTCCAGGTAATTTCTCATGCCAGATATGGCTGGGTTCTCTATTTCTCTTCTGCTGTGCCGCCACTTCCCAGTGCTGTTGTACTGGCCCTAAAAGAGCAAGTAGACTCCGTGATCCCTTACCATCTCCAAAACACCAGGCCTAAGGAAAACAAAATGGAGAGTGAACATACATCTTCAACATACTTATTTCATTTCCTTTTGATATATACCCAGTAGTGACATTGCTGGATCATATAGTAGTTCTATGTTTAGTTTTTTGAGGAATATCCATACTGTTTGACATATGTCTGCACTAATTTACATGCCCACTAACAGTGTATAAGGGATCCTTTCTTCCCACCATCTCACCAACACTTGTCGTCTTTTGTCTTTTAAATAATAGCCTGTCATAGTCTACTTACTATTGCTATGACTGAATATTTGACACTGGTTAATTGATAAAAAATAGATATTTATTTAGCTCATCATTCTAGAATGGGGAAGTCCAAGTTGGGGGGCTGCATCTTATGAGGACATACTCACTTGTGGGGACTCTATGGAGAGCTCTGAGACAGTGCAGTTCATCACATGGCTAGAGGGCTCAGCATGCTAGCTCAGGTCTCTCATTCTCCTCTTATAAAGTCATGAAGTCTCCACTCAACTATCATAGTCAGAGTTTCCATTCTATTAAGTTTCAAAATGAGTTTAAGAGGGGAGAAACATACAAACCATAACATAGCAGTTACAACAAAAGTAGGGTGATATCTCACTGTGGTTATGATTTGCATCTCCTCAAAGATTGCTAATATTGAGCATGTTTTCACATACATGCTGGCCCTTTTTGTTTCTTCTTTTGAGAAATGTCTATTCAGAACTTTATGTCATTTTTTAAAAGTTTATCGTTGGGGGGAGGAGCCAAGATGGCAGTCTGTAGCCAGCTTTCCGCAAAGGCTATCGTCCAGAAGTAGAGTTAAAGGACAGAAATTTAGCAAGAAAGCCAATGGTTTGGGTCTGAGCCAAAAGATAAGGCCAAAGAATGTACATCAACCCCACTGGGGTGAGCTGCAAACCCAAGGACACAAACAAAAGGTATAGAGCACATCACCAAGTGGACAGGAATCCCCTCCCCGATGAGAACGGCTCACAGTATACTCCATACCTCCATACAAACAAGTGAGCAGAGTTCAGATGTCCTCCCACTCTACCTCATGGGAGAGACCCTCTAAAAACTTCCTTCCCCTACTAGGGTGCCATGGCATGCTCCTGCCAGGCATAAAACTGTATAAAACTGTATATATTCTATACCTGCAAGTTTGAACTCCCGGCACTCCCCTCCACTCTCACCCTGAGGTCTGGAGGCCTGTCCCCCATGGAGTCCAGATTCTTGGACATTTTCTCGAGGGTTGTGGATGTGTGGACTGTTGCTGATCTGTGCTGATTCTCTGGCTCAGGAGTGGTGAGAGAAAAGTGAGCCAAGAGGAGGCTGAGCTGGAGAAGCGGTCCCCTGAGGCATAGAGCAAAAGCTGCAACTGTAGGAACAATGGCAGTGGGGCTTGCACCCCTGGGGATGTTTTGAGGAGACACTCCCAGTCTCTCTGGGCAGCCAGGGGAAGCAGGGTGGCTTCTCCAGTGGCAGCCACCGGCAGAGTGGTCCTGCAGCAGAGGTGCAGCCCATGGGAGTGAAGGGTAAGCCTGACGCGGTACTGGCTGGGGCAGAGTGCGGGGATTGGAATACCCACTGAGAAAGCTGATTCCAAAGGTGGAGACTGCTTTACTCAGCTTCAGATGCACCTGGCCCTTAGGGGATGAGAGCTGGGACAAAGGGCTGGAACTCACAGACTGAGTCAGACCTATTTGCAGTCCAACGTCTGATCCACAGAAGAAAAATTCTGTGAACTTGTTCTGTTCTATCAGAAACATCAATCAGGGACAGGGCTGGAACTGAGTGAATCGCCCCTGCCTCTATCAAGTACCTAGGTTGTCAGGCCTCACCTCCCCCTGCCAAATAGTGACAGAGAGTGGTAGACTGGCTGAGGAGCCACAGACCTCCCTGTGACCCAGGCAGGCACAAACCTCTGGAGCATCTGCTCATTGGAGGAAATTGGATCACAGCCCTGTGGGGTTACCAGTGACTGGGTGTGACAGAAGGGCAAGGTGGAGAAGGAGGCATCAACCTTCCCAGACTAATCTACTTGCTGGGGGGGGCCCTCCTGAGTTCACAGAGCACCAGAGCGAATTATACTAGAACTTCCAGCAGACCCCTGCTATCTAGTTGCCGAAGACTTTTCAACTCTTCCATTTGAGGCCAGTGCTGGCTGGGACAATTAATTTGGACCTCTTCAACTGGGCCAATCACCCGAGGACTTTCCAAACTGGTACCCTGTGTTTGTGGTAGTGGGAAAGTTTGATTTCGCTTTTCCAATTGTTGCCTGTGGGAGGCGTGGTGACTCAACTGCTGGTATTTCTCCACAGCTGAGACTTCAAACCAGAGTAACTGATTCTCTAGGGTAAGACAGAGACCAGCTGAAAATAGGACAGAGCCACTTAACCACACCACACCAAGAAGATCCCCAGTTTCGCAAGCAGTAGCACTGTATGGGT
>CAUYRH010060306.1:0-22898 GCA_963574655.1 Perodicticus potto
TCTCCCTCTACCAGGAGCTTTAGTGTTTTCTGTATTCTTTTCTGTAAATCAATTCTGTCTTACCACTGAGGGGTGGGGGTGGGGGAATAATGTAATGAAGAATAAAAAATACATGTATTTGAAATTTGAAAAAAAAAAAAAGAAATACATAATAGCTCAATTCACAATCACAATAATGTGGAAACAACTCAAGGGACCATCAACTCATGAATGGATTAATAAACTATGGTTTATGTAAAAAAAAAAAATTAGTGAGAGAGCGAGCGAGAGAAGGAGGGACCCAAGGAAAATAGGCCTAGGAATGAAAGATATTATGGATCTTTCTAAAATGAAGGCACAGCTTTCTTTTTTTTTTTTTTTTTTTTTTGAGACAGAGCCTCAAGCTGTCACCCTGGGTAAAGTGCTGTGGCATCACAGCTCACAGCAACCTCCAAATTCTGGGCTCAAGCAAGTCTCCTGCCTCCACCTCCCAAGTAGCTGGGACTACAGGCGCCCGCCACAACGCCCAGCCATTTTTTGGTTGCAGCCATCATTGTTGTTTGGTGGGTCCGGGCTGGATTCGAACCTGCCAGCTCAGCTGTAAATGGCTGGCACCTTAGCCCGTTGAGCCACAGGCGCCGAGCCGAAGGCACAGCTTTCGTTTGCAGCACTATGGTAGACAAAATACCTAAAAATCCCAGATAAAATGTAAGTGTCTTTCTAAATGCATGGATGAGCCCACAGAAAAGCAAAAAGCCACGGCTCGGCCCCTGTGGCTCAACGGGCTAAGACACCAGCCACATACACCTGAGCTGGCGGGTTCCAATCCAGCCCGGGCCTGCCAAACAACAATAACGGCTGCAACCAAAAAATGGCCAGGTGTTGTGGTGGGCTCCTGTAGTCCCAGCTACTTGGGAGGCGGAGGCAGGAGACTCACTTGAGCCCAGGAATTGGAGGTTGCTGTGAGCTGTGATGCCACAGCACTCTATCCAGGGTGACAGCTTGAGGCTCTGTCTCAAAAAAAAAAGAAAAGCAAAAAGCCTGAGGGCCAAACATTTCAGAGAATATGTTGATTTTCTATCACTGCCGGAACAAATCACAACCCACTGAGTGGCCAGATAACACAAATTTATTTATTTATTTATTTTATTACAGTTTTTGGCTGGGGCTGGGTTTGAACCTGCCACCTCCGGCTTATGGGGCCGGCGCCCTACTCCTTTGAGCCACAGGTGCCGGATAACACAAATTTATTATCTTGCAGTTCTGCAGGACACTGGCCTCACCAGGCTGCATCCCTCAGGGAGAAGCTGTTCCACTAGCTTTTTCTTCTTCTAGAGCCACCCCTCCACCACCCCCCAATTGGTCATAGCCCCTCCCCCATCATCAAAGCCAGCACAGTGGCCATTCTCCAGCAGTCACCTGTCCCTCCATTCTCTCTCCCACTTTCATGGTCCCCTGCGATTACAGTGAGCCCACCTACTTAATCCAGGGCAATCAGCCAATCTTAAAGTCAACCAATTAGCAACCTATAATTTCTTCTGCCTCTTTGATGCCTTTTTGCATGTAATCTATCCTATTCCAGGTTCTGGAGACCAGGAGGTGGACATCTTTGGGACAGGAAAAGATCTGCCACAGGGAAGAAACTGAAAACCAAAAACTGACATGGGGCTAACGCTCTGCCACCTCAGGTGGGAGGTCGGCAGCTTCTAAAGCACTGCAATTCCCTAACCAGGAAGGCAAGAGATTCGGCTCCGGCACAGACGAGGGGGTCAGAACTGAGCCCTGCAAAGCCAGGACAATGAGGGTTATGCTCCCAGAGGATAAGCAAAATTCTGCCCATTGGAAAAAGAGGCCAGAAAGGAGTGTGTCTGCCTCAGATTGTGTCCAAACATTCCCATGAGAATGCCCATCCACAGCCCGCATGCAGAGTCTGAGAACCCTGCTGTTAGGAAATAATAAGAAAATAGCTGTTACAAGCTGTTAAGACCCTGAGGTGTCTGGCAAAAGCAAATCCAAAGCTTGTTTAGAGGAACACACCCCCAATCTAGGTTGCACATGTTCCACAAATGAAGTTCCACCAGCAGGGACAAGTAACCCCCGACCACACAGCAAGTGAGGAAACAAGGCATTGTGATCAGGAGGGAAAAGAAACAGTGAGTTGAAGAACTAGACTCCTAAGGATGCCCAATAATGAAAAACGGATACAGATTATGAAATAATTATGTTTATAATTATTAAGTATAAAAAAGGAATCGAAGCATGTGAAAGAGAAAGCTAATATTAAGATAAGGATCAGGCATGTTTGCAAATGAATTAAATAGTGTTTATAGAATTGAAAACAATGCTTATTGAAACAAAAAGCTCAATGGACATATTTAACAGCAGATAAAACAGTTGAAAAGAGCAACAGTGAATTGAAAAATAAGATTGCAGAGGCCGGGCATGATGGCTCACGGCTGTAATCTAACACTCTAGGAAGCCAAGCAAGAGGATTACTTGAAGCCAGGAGTTCTAGACCAGCCTGATCAAGAGCAAGATCCCCTCTTTACTAAAAATAGAAAAATTAGCTGGGCATTGTGGTGGGTGCCTGTATTGTCAGCTACAGGGAGATTGAGGCAGGAGAATCACTTGAGACCAGGAGCTAAAAGTGGCAGTGAGCTATGACGATGATGCTGCACTCTAGCCTGTGTGACAAAGCAAGATTCTGTCTCAAAAATTAAAACAAACAAATTGAAAAAATTTCCCAGAATGCCACTCAGGAGACATAAAGAGACGAAAATTTTGAAAGAAAAGGTAAGAGTCATCAAATGAAGAATGAGAAGATCCAGCTTATGTTTACTAGAAACTCCTGAAGGAGTATATGGAGAGGATGGGAGAAGAGCAATATTCAAGAAAATAATAGTTGAGAATTTTCCAGAATTGATAAAAGACAAGAGATTTCCAATTCAGCAAGTATTGCAAGCTATAAGTAAGATAAATAAAAATAAAGAACTTAGAGACCTTTTAAGACTAAGGACAAGGACAGCCAGAGAGAAATGAAAAATTGCCTACCAAGAGTGGACCGACCTCAGATTTCTCTATAGCAGTAACCAAAACCTAAAGACTCCGGAATAATGTCTCCAAAATGCTGAGAGACAATAACCACCAAAAGAGAATTTTATACTCAACTAAATTATTCAAGAATCAGGGTGACCTTTACATTTAGTTACAAACACAGAGGAAAGATAGAGATAGGAGAACATGTTAAATGATACCACAGAAATGAGGCAAGCTACATTCAGACTGTGAGAAATCCCAGAGGACAAATTATTCAGTTGATTTTATAAATAAATTGCAATTTTTTTCCTTTTCTTTTTTTTTTTTTTTCTTTTTTTTCTTCAGGCCTGCTTTGAGCATTCCAATTTTTTCAAAGTAAATACTTGGGCCCACGGGACGCTCAAGCTAAGAGCATCAAGGGGGTGCCAAGAGGCAAGGGGCAGGGACAGGTGTCAGCTTGCCCCTCCTCCTGAGCTGCCTGCTGCCCAGATCCAACCGTGAGCTTTTAACTGCAGCAACTTTAATATATGCTATTGGCACTGGAATAGGAATTATTTTAAGTAAAAGAAGGAGAGAAAAACAGATTGACAGAGGAAGAACCATGAAAGATGCTGATGAGACAAATCAGTCCATTTCAGTAAATGGATCTTATCTGAAGTGATTCAAACTACTTAAAAAACTATATTTACAGGCGGTGCCTGTGGCTCCGTGAGTAGGGCGCCGGCCCCATATACCGAGGATGGCAGGTTCAAACCCAGCCCCGGCCAAATTGCAACAACAACAAAAATAGCCGGGTGTTATGGTGGGCGCCTGTTGTCCCAGCTACTTGGGAGAGTGATGCAAGAGAATCACTTAAGCCCAAGAGCTGGAAGCTGCTGTGAGCTGTGACGGCACGGCACTCTACCTAGGGCGATAAAGTGAGATTCTCTCTCTAAAAAAAACAAACAAAAAAAAACTATATTTACAAGACAATTGAAAATTTCAACAAAATTGGATATTTAATAATTATAACACACCACTGTTAAATTTAAGCTGTTATCATTGCATATTTTTTAAAAAGAGTCCTATGTTTTAGAGATACATACTGAACTGTTAATAGATGTAATGATATATGTGGTGTTTGCTTCAGAATAATACAGTGAGTGAATTTGTTGATGAAACTAGATTGGCCCAGAGGGATAAAAATTTTTGAGACAGGATATATGGGGGTTCATTATTCTATTTTTCTGGTTGTTTTAAGTTTTCCTCCATAGATCAAAACTAATAGTAGTTCTAATAAAATAATTATCAGTTGACATGGTTTCTTCCAAGAATATGCGTAAGCAGATAGTGTTATATCAAGATATGAAGCACTCTAGAGAATTGAAATTAAATATACAAATAAAAACTACTTGAAACAAATGAATAACTTGAAATGCTGAGAGAAAAAAAGCAGGTTGTGGAATGACACTGCATGACTCATCTATATTTAAAATAAATTTACTAGCAACTGATTATTATTATTATTTATTTATTATTTTTTTTTTTTTGTAGAGGCGGAGTCTCACTTTATCGCCCTGGGTAGAGTGCCATGGCGTCACACAGCTCACAGCAACCTCCAACTCCTGGGCTTAGGTGATTCTCTTGCCTCAGCCTCCCGAGTACCTGAGACTACAGGTGCCTGTCACAACGTCCAGCTATTTTTCTGTTTTGCAGTTCGGCAGAGGCCAGGTTTGAACCTGCCACCTTCAGTATATGGGGCTGGCGCCCTACTCGATGAGCCACAGGCACCACCCACAACTGATTATTATTGATCACAACAAATATTAATAGTTAAATGACAGAGATTGCCAAATGGGATTTTTAAAAAATCCAACCATATTCTCTTTGCAAGACACACATCTAAGACATAAGAACAGAGAAAGATTAAAAGTTAAAAGAAGAAGAAAAAAAAGACTGGCATAGTGTCTCATGCCTATAATCCCAACAGTTTGGGGAGGCCACGGCAGGAGGATCACTGAAGGCCAAGACTTTGGAAGCAGCCTTGGCAACATAGTAAGACTTCATCTCTACAAAAAATAGAAAAATTAGGAACAGAGTGAGACTCTGTCTTAAAATAGAGAGAAGATACCCAGGAAGGGTGAGGTCTAGGAGAACAGACATCTTCTAAAGGATACACCTGTGATCTCCACCTGCCCATGGTGACTCAGCTGTTAGGAATTTGTAAAAACTTAACTTCCTGGAACCTGAAAACTAACTCTTGGTTCTGCTTCTATAAAAGCCACGGTTCTGTAAAAACCAGAGCCTACTTCTCCAGCTTGATTCAAACTGACCAATGAGAAAGGTACCCATTGGCTGGAACTTTTTGACTAGAGATAAAAAGTGAAAGACCAAGCCAGTCGGGGAGTGTGACCCTTTTGAATTCTTCTATTCCCTTGCTACGCCAGCTGAATAAAAGCCTTCTTCCTCTTAAATACAGTATTTGGGTGTTCATTCTCTCCACTGAGCCTCATTTTCCTACAATAAAACAAATTTTTAAAAAAGGGAAAGAAAGAAAAATTAGCCAGGCCTGGTGGTATGTACCTGTAGTCCCAGCTACTTGGGAGACTGAGGCAGGAGGATCACTTGAGCCTGGGAGTTTGAGGTTGCCGTGAGGTATGATGGTTCCATTGTACTCTATTCAGGACAACAGAGGGAGACTTTATCACAAAAAAAAAAAAGAAAATTGGCTCAGTGCCTGTAGCTCAAGCGGCTAGGGCACTAGCTACATACACTGGAGCTGGCGGATTCAAATCCAGCCTGGGTCTGCCGAACAACAACGATGACAACTACAACCAAAAAAAAAAAAATAGCTGGGCATTGTGGCGGGCGCTTGTAGTCCCAGCTACTTGGGAGGCTGAGGCAAGAGAATCGCTTAAGCCCAAGAGTTGGAGGTTGTTGTGAGCTGTGATGCCACGGTATTCTACCTAGGGCAACAGCTTGAGACTCTGTCTCAATAAAAAAAAATTTTAATTTAAAAATGTAAAAAAAAAAATAGGGGTAGGGATATTTTATCTGTGTTCCTCCCAGTCCCCTTCCACTGGATGAAAATGTCAGCCATCCTAGGGGTTTGCTCAGCACACCAAGCAACAAAAATTTCTGTTTTTTCAGATAGTGCCTAAAAATCCAGGTTTGTGAGGGGAATTTCATGGAACTTCAGACAATAGTTTGTGCTTCTGTGCTCACAGAGACATTTCCAGAATGTGATGAGCACCACTGAACAGAGCCAGCTAAAGTGCTATCTTTATTGACCTTCCATAGTAAGGCCATCTACCCTCCACCAAGCTCTTGAGTGACAATTTAAAAATGTAAATAAGGGCGGTGCCTGTGGCTCATCAAGTAGGGTGCCAGCCCCATATACTGAAGGTGGTGGGTTCAAACCCAGCCCCAGCCAAACCACAAAAACAAAAAACTAGCCAGGTGTTGTAGCAGGCACCTGTAGTCCCAGCTACTCAGGAGGCTGAGGCAAGAGAATCCCCTAAGCCCAGGAGCTGGAGGTTGCTGTGAGCTGTGTGACGCCATGGCACTCTACCGAGGGTGATAAAGTGAGACTCTGTCTCTACAAAAAATAAATATATGTATATATATATAAATAAGACAACATCAGAGGAATTGTGGGAAGATGGCTGACTAGAAGCAGCTTTCACCAGAGGCTCATGCCCAAAGGGAGAGAGATTGGACTGAAGTGGATGGAAGCTGAATGAAAGGATCTCTGCACTGAGGGGACTGCATGGGGTGCACATCACCCAGGCTGAATAAGTGGCAGAAACAAGAAAATGGAAGAAAAACAACAGTGCAGCGGTGGCACTGCAGTGGTAAGCAGTGGACTCATCAGGGACAACCTATCAATTCAACTAAAAAAGTATACTTAACATATTAAAAAAGAGAAAAAGAGGAAGAACCAGAAAGTACCCATGAGGAGGAATCAGCTAAAGAACTCTGGAAACATGAAAAATCAGAGCAGATCAATGCCTCCTGGGGCCATCAAAGAAAATACAACAGAGAATCCCATCCACAAAGAAATTGCTGAAATGTCAGAAATAGAATTCAGAATATGGATGGCAAATAAGATAATTGGAATGGAGGAAAAGATGAAACAGAGAACCAAAAAAAAGTTCAGAAGTTGTCTCAAGAAATTAATGAATTCAAAGAAAAAGTCACCAAAGATATGGACATACTGAGGAAAGACATAGCAGAGCTTAAGGAATTGAAAAAGGTATTCGAGGATCTTAAAAATACAGTAGACTCCTTCAGAAATAGAGTTGAGAAGTGCAAAGAAAGAATCTCAGATAAAGAAGACAAGACTTTTGAACTATCCCAAGCATTCAAAGAGGTGGAAAAATGGAGAAAAAGAACAGAATATTCCCTAAGAGAGTTAAGGGATCATTCCAAGAAATCAAACATCTGAATTAAAGGGTTTCCTGAAGGAGAAGAGAATGGTCCCAAAGGCACAAATTCTCTGCTTCAAAACATTATGGTGGCAAACTCCCCAAGTATTGCAAGAGACACAGAAATTCAGATAGCAGTTTCAGAACCCCAGCACAACTCAATCCAAACAAAGCATCTCCTAGACACAATGTAATTAATTTTGACAGTGTTCATATGCAGGAGAAACTTCTGCAAGCAGCCAGGCATAAGAAAAGTATTACTTAGAAAGGGAAAAGTTTAAGGATGACTGTAAATCTTTCAGCCAAAACTTTCTAAGCCAGAAAAGGATGGTCATTGACCTTCAACCTTCTTAAACAAACCAATTTCCAGCCCAGGATCTTATATCCTGCTAAAATGAGTTTCATTCATGATGAAGAAATCAAATATTTCACTGACATCTACACACTGAAGAACTTTGCCATGTCTCAACCAGCTCTACAGGAAATACTCAGACTCATTCTTTATAGCAATCACCAGGAGGGTACGCCACCAAAGTAAACCTACCCAGAAATTAAAGAACAAAGCCTAGTTTCTACAATGGTGAGGGGCATAAAATTAACTTCTGGGCTTAGTGAAAAACAAGATGACCAAAACTCTGCCACATCTATCTATTCTCTCAATTAATGTGAATGGTTTGAACTCTCCTTTAAAGAGGCATAGGCTGGCTGACAAAAACTCAGGCCAGATATTTGTTGCCTACAAGAAACTCACCTTACCTCAAAAGATAAAACAAGACTCAGGGTAAAGGGATGGGCAATGGTATTCCAGGCAACAGGGAAGCAGAAAAAGTCTGGGGTTGCAATCTTGGTATGCAGATGGAATTCAAACCAACAAAAATAATGAAAGACAAAGATGGGCACTTGTACTGATCAAGGGAAACACACAATGCGAAGAGATTTCAATAGTTAACATCTATGCACTCTATCTGAATGCTCCTCAATATATAAAACAAACCCTAACTGATCTGAACAACATGGTATCTTCCCACACCATAATAGTGGAGATTTTAACACCCCATTGGCAGTATTGGCTAGATCCTCCAAGCAGAAACTAAACAAATAAATAATGGACTTAAACCAGACCCTAGAACAAATGGACTTAACAGACATTTATAGAACGCTTTATCCTAACAAAACTGAATACACATTCTTCTCATCAGCCCATAGATCATCTTACAAAATTGATCATATCTTAGGTCACAAGGCTAACCTCAACAAATTCGAAAGAATAGAAATTATTCCCTGTATCTTCTTACACCACCATGGAATAAAAGTTGAACTCAACAGCAACAGAAATCTTCATACTCAAATAAAATGGAAACTAAATAACCTTATGCTGAATGATAGCTGGGTCATAGATGAGATCAAGAAGGAGATCATAAGATATCTGGAACAAAATGATAATGAAGACACAAACCACCAAAACATGTGGGATACTGCAAAGGCAATCCTTGGAGGGAAATTTATATCATAAAATGCCTTCATCAAGAAAGCAGAAAGAGAGCAAGTCAGAAATCTAATGGGCCATCTCAAGCAACTGGAAGAAGTAGAACAATCTAATCCCAAACCCAGCAGAAAAAAAGAAACAATAAAAATTAGAGCAGAACTAAATGAAATTGAAAACAAAAGAATTATTCAGAAGATCAGTGAAACAAAAATTAGTTCTTTGAAAAAATTAATAAAATTGATAAATCCTTGGCTACACTAACCAAAAACAGATAAACAAGATCTCTAATAACTACAATCAGAAATAATAAAGGGGAAATAACCACAGATGCTAGAGCAATACAAAAAATTCTCAACAATTACTTCAAAAAACTCTATTCCCAGAAATATGAAAACATAGAGGTTGGACCAATATCTGGAAGCACAATATCTTCCAAAACTCAGCCAGAAAGATTTAGAAATCTTGAACAGACCAATATGAAGTACTGAAATAGCATCAATTATACAAAATCTCCCAAAAGATTAGAAATCTTGAATAGACCAATATGAAGTACTGAAATAGCATCGATTATACAAAATCTCCCCCCAAAAAAGAAAAGCCCTGTATCAGAAAGTTTCACACCAGAATTCTAGCAAACCTTCAAAGAGGAACTAATTCCTATGCCTAAACTTTTCCAAAATATACAGAAAGAAGGAATCTTCCCCAACACATTCTATGAAGCAAATATCACCCTGATCCCCTAGCCAGGAAAGAATCTAACAAAAAAAGAAAACTATAGACCAATATCATTAATACAAAAATATTCAATAAGATATTAGCAAACAGAATATAACACATTAAAAAGGTTACACACTGATCAAGTGGGTTTTATCCCAGGGACACAAGGTTGGTTCAACCTACACAAATCTATAAATATAATACACCACATAAATAGAATCAAAAACAAAGACCATATGATTCTTTCCATTGATGCAGAAAAGGCTTGTGACAATATCTAGCATCCTTTCACAATAAAAACATTCAAGAAAATAGGCTTACAAAGAACATTCCTTCAGCTGATAGAGGCTACCTGCAGTAAACCCACAGCCAATATCATATTGAATGGAGTAAAACTGAAAGCATTCCCACTAAAATCTGGAACCAGACAAGGATGCCCACTGTCTCCAGTGCTATTTAACATAGTGTTGGAAGTCCTAGCCATCGCAATCAAAGAGAGAGGCGATCAAAGGGATCCAAATGGGGACTCAGGAGGTCAAACTCTCCCTCTTCACAGATGACAAGATTTTATAACTGGAAAACCCCAGGGATTCAACTATAAAGCTCTTAGAAGTGATCAAGGAATATAACAATGTCTTGGGTTACAAAATCCATAATACCCAAAAAGCCTTTGTATATGCCAACAATTGTCAAGCCGAGACCAAAGTCAAAGACTCTGTTCCTTTTACAATAGCACCAAAGCAGATGAAATACCTGGGAATATATCTAACAAAAGACATGAAAGATCTCTACAAAGAGAATTATGAAACTTCAAGAAAGGAAATAGCAGAAGATGTCAACAAATGGAAGAACATACCATGCTCATGGCTGGGAAGAATCAACATTTTTAAAATATCCATACTACCCAAAGCAATCTATAGATTTTATGCAATCCCCATCAAAGCACCAATATCATACTTTAAAGATCTTAAAGAAATAGTACTTTGATTCTTATGGAACCAGGAAAAAAACCCAAATAGCAAATACAGTACTTAGAAATAAAAACAATTCTGGAGGCATCACGTTGCCAGACTTCAGGTTATATTACGAGGCTATAGTGATCAAAACAGCATGATACTGGCACAAAAATGGAGACATAGATCTATGGAATAGGATAGCGAATCCAGAGAGGAACCCAGCCACATATTGTCATTTAATCTTTGATAAGCCTAACAAAAACATGCAAAAGGGAAATGAATCTTTATTTAACAAATGATGCTGGGAGAACAGGTTATCCACATGCAGAAGACTGAAACTGAATCCACACCTCTCACCATTGACAAAAATTGATTCTCACTGGATAAAAGATTTAAATTTAAGACACAAAACAATAAAAATTCTAGGCTCAGCGCCTGTGGCTCAAGCAGCTAAGGCATCAGCCATGTACCCCTGAGCTGGCAGGTTCAAATCCAGCCCAGGCCCGCCAAACAACAATGACGGCTGCAACCAAAAAATAGCTGGGCGTTGTGGCAGGAGCCTGTAGTCCCAGCTACTTGGGAACCTGAAGCAGGAGACTTGCTTGAGCCTAGGAATTGGAGGTTGCAGTGAGCTGTGGTGCCACAGCACTTTACCCAGGGGTAGAGGCTTTTTTTTTTTTTTTTTTTTTTGAGGCTCTGTCTCAAAAAAAAACAATAAAAATTCTAGAAGAGAGTGTGGGGAAAACACTTGAAGATATTGGCCTGGGAAAAAACTTTATGAGGAAGAGTTCCATAGCAATTGTAGCAACACCAAAAATAAATCACTGGGACTTGATCAAGCTAAAAAGATTTTGCACAGCTAACTGTACCACAAACGGAGCAAACAGCCCACAGAACGGGAGATTTTTGCATGTTATAAATCTGATAAAGGCTTGATAACTAAAATCTACAGAGGACTCAAAATAAACAATAAGACAAGTGCAAACAACCCTTTCTTTCTATAAGTGGGCAAGAGATTTGAACAGAAAATTCTCCAAGGATGACAGACGATTGGCCAACAAACACATGATAAATTTCTCATTGTCTTTAATCATCAGAGAAATGCAAATCAAAACCACCCTGAGATATTACCTAACCCCAGAAAGATTAACCCACATCACAATGTCCCAGAACACCAGATGCTGGTGTGGATGTGGAGAGAAGGGAACACTTCTACACTGCTGGTGGGGTTGCAAACTAATACAACCTTTTTGGTGAGAAGTATGGAGAATTCTCAAAGATCTAAAAGTAGACCTTCCATTTGACTCTGCAATTTCATTCCTAGGTATCTACCCAGAAGAGCAAAAATCATTTTACCTGGCTTGGTGCCCATAGCTCAGTGGTTAGGGCGCCAGCCACATATACAGGGACCGGCAGGATCAAACCCAGCCCAGGCCTGCTAAACAA
The DNA here is from genome assembly GCA_963574655.1 of Perodicticus potto. Lineage (NCBI taxonomy): Eukaryota > Metazoa > Chordata > Mammalia > Primates > Lorisidae > Perodicticus > Perodicticus potto. Next base: position 12,027 of record CAUYRH010060306.1, read on the forward strand.
CAAGGACAACTACAACAACAAAAAAATAGCCAGGCATTGTGGTGGGCACCTGTAGTCCCAGCTACTTGGGAGGCTGAAGCAAGAGAATTGCTTCAGCCCAAGAATTTGAGGTTGCTGTGAGCTGTGATACCATAGCATCTACCAAGGGTGAAATAGTGAGACTCTGTCTCAAAAAAAAAAAAAAATCATTTTACCACAGAGACATTTGCACTAGAATGTTTATGGCAGCTCAGTCTGTAATTGCCAAGTCGTGGAAGCAACCAAAGTGCCCATCAACTCATGAATGGATCAACAAACTGTGGTATATGTATACCATGGAATATTATTCAGCCATTTAAAAAGCTGAAGATTTTATATCTTTTACATTTACCTGGATGAAGTTGAAATACATTCTTCTTAGTAAAGTATCATGAGAATGGAAAAATAAATATCCAAGGTACTCCATACTAATATGAAATCAATATATAAGCATTGACATGTTCCTAAGAACAATAAAACACTATTATAGTCCAGTTCCGGGGAGAGGGAAGCGGGAGTGGGGAGGGAGAGGACGTAGGCAGGAGGGAGGGCAGGAGGTGCAATCTCACCTCCTGTGCACATTGTGAGGGTGGATAACACACCCCTTGTGTGAAGGGCTCTTCTACAAATGGAACTTTACCCTGGAAGTGAGAACAATGTAACCTAAATATTGTACCCTCATATTAATCTGAATAAAGTTTAAAAATGAAAACAAATAAAAATGTAAAAAAAAAAAAAAAAGAAGAAGAAGAACAAGGGGGAGGTGGCGCCTGTAGCTCAAGGAGTAGGGCCCAGGCCTTATATGGGGGAGGGAGGGCGGGGGGAGTGATGGGGGAGTGGCGGGACAAAAGACTGGGCAAAGTCCACAGGTGGGCCACCTGGGGAGCCAAGCAGGAAGGTTTTAGGATCAGCCCAAAAGGAGAGAGCTTGGAAGGGCCTGGGACCCAGGAAGGAGGACATGAGCTGCCCGTTTCTTGGGAAGTCCAGCTGGAGACTCCCTTTTTAGGAAAACCCCTTAAAAGAACCTCAAGGAAGGAAAGTCAGCTTTGCATTCGTGCCTGCCCAGGTCAGAGACTCCTGCCTGACTGTTGATAAAATGAAAGGGGCTAGTCCTCCTGTCACTGCAGCCAAACACAAGGTCCAGCAAAGTCAGCAAATATGGAGAACAGTGAGAGTGCCCTCTCAAATCTGTTATGCTCTCTCATTTCCAAACCACAGTCATACACAACAGGTCAAAGCAAAAACCTTATTAACCCTTATATCAAACAATAATAAATAATACTCAGCATAACCCATGACCTATCACAACATTTCCAATGCAAAGGTTAATCTCGTAAATCAATTGCCCTAAATTACTCAAGATATCCATCTTTATACATCTTTTGGAACTAAATTTACAAAACAAAATGGAAATTAACAAGGTGAAGTGGGTAGGACTTAAAAAACCAGCTGGGTCATCTTGGCCCTGGCCTGACTGACTTCATTTTAATTTCATATCTGTGCTTTCAAGACCTCCACAGCATCAGCCAAGGGGCTCCTTTCCACCCCATCTCCCCTTTCTCCCCCAGCTCCAAACCAGAGGGCATGGGTGGGAGAGGGTTGGAGCTGAGGGGAGGGAAATGGGATTAAGTGAGGTTCTGAGACACATTCTTTATCCTGGACTGGACATTTTCATTGAGTGTTAACAGTGGCTAAAAGTCACTAGAGAACTTTTCCTTTTCAGAGTGACCTAGGATGTATTGGAAACTCCCCAAGATTTCATCGGAGGTGGGGGAGTAGGAACTGCATAGGCTAGAAATGACCACAAACAGGTTTGAGGGACAGCAGTGGGAAAGAAAACTCACTCTACCCAGCAACTGGTGATGATAGCCCGTGGACTTCTGTGGTTGGCCAGTTCAGCAGCCCTCCTCTGCTTTTAGTCAAAGCACCTGTCAATCAGAATCAAAGCGAAGGGAAAGTTTCAACATTGCTAAACAGGAGCTGGGGGGTGCTGCCCAGAGATCCAGCAGCTGAGGTGCTGGACTGCTTGCCTGATGCGCAGTTGGTCCACTGTTCCTTCACTTTGGTGAATGACCCAGTCTTTCTCTGATAGGTTGTGTTTTACCTGTATGTAAATGCACCCGTGTGCCTCTGTTGCTTATTCCCCACAGTCCCGGTGGGCAGACCTGCCTTGGCCGTGAGGGGTACAGTGGGGGTCACTTCATGCTGGGCATTTGCCATGCTGGGCCCAGACTCCCACCTGCGTGTCCTATGCCTCACTGATCCTTCAGCCAGTTTTTCAAACCTGGCCAATAGCTGGCTGAGCCCTTTTTATTGGATCAGCACTTTTTTTTTTTAAGGGATTTGAAAACCTCAGGCAGGGAATGCCTGTCACTGCAGGGCCTTCTGCCCCCCATTGCTTCATACTCAGTGTTGGAACCCACTTAGGTCACCTGCTTGGTTGGCAGGGCCTGGTGCTGCCCCTCCTCCCCTTACGGCGACCTGTGGATTTATCCGCTGCCGCTTTCTCAGCTGAGCCCTGACAGTCACCCCAATCCTGGCATAACACTTGTACTGTTGTAGGGCATGACGTGATCATTCCTGATACCTCTGAATGATGTTAGAACTCTCTGCAGAACCTAATTTACAATCAGTTTTGCTGACTTGTCAATAGTAATGCAAAGCAAATGGATGAGATAACTGATCAGTCAAGTCTTGCGTTTCTGAAGACACTTTTTATTATAGAATTGCTCACACATTCACAAAGTAGAGAGAACAGTGTCGTGAGCCCTGCACGGAACCATCACCACTGCCGGCAGTTAGCAACATTTCTGCCCAGTCTCAGTTCACCTCTTCCTCCCCCAGACTCCTCACCTTTCCGCACATATGACCCAGCCCCCACAGCAAGCTAGGTTATTTTAAAGCAAATCTAAGATGCCATAACATTTCATCCATAAACATTTATATCTTTAAGGCATATCTCCAAGAGATAAGGTCTACTTTTTTAACCTACCATTATCACACCCACGAAAAATTCCTTAATATCATCAAATATACACACAGTGTTCAAATTTCCCCAATGATCATTTTTTAAATCATGGGTTGGAAGAATTAAACTTTTCTTGCTTTTATTTTATTTATTTATTTATTTATTTATTATGAGACAGAGTCTTAAGCTGTCACCCTGGGTAGAGTGCTGTGGCGTCGCAGCTCACGGCAACTTCAAACTCTTGAGCTTATGAGATTCTCCTGCCTCAGCCTCCCGAGTAGCTAGGACTACAGGCACCTGCCACAATGCCCGACTATTTTTTGTCGCATTTGTCATTGTTGTTTTAGCTGGCCCAGGCCAGGTTCAAACCCTCCAGCCTCATTGTATGTGGCCCGTGTCCTATTCACTGAGCTATGGGTGCCACCTTGCTTTTATTTTATTTTTGAAAAATTTTCTCTGAAATGTCTCTTTATAAGTAGTTTACTTGAATCTATCTGGTTTAAACTAAGCTCAGCATTGCACGTTTGTCTCATAAATTTCTCTTAATCTGCAACAGTTGTCCCTTCCTTTTTTGCTTATCACTTAGTCGTTGACCAAGTTACTGATCCTGTAGATGATACTATGTTCCAGATTTTGTTAATTGCATCCCCATGGAGTTTTAACATGTCCCTCTATACCCTGTACTTCTTATAAACTGGTGATAGGTCTGGAGACCTTTCCAGGTAAACTTTAATTTGACCAGGACACTTCATAGGTAGTGCCCTGCACTGCCTGTCACATCACATCAGGAGGCCCCTAATGTCTGGTCATCTTCCTTTCTGTACATTGGGACTGAGCAGGGGATGCAGGTGTTACCCTGGAGTGGAGCTTCAGTATTCACCCTGTGCGGAGCCCTGGGCAGGGCCCTCTTCACTCGCAGGTTGCACTGTATGTCGAGGGAGTGAGGAGTCATTTCATGTTACTCAGTTATCCTCAATATATTTTTTTTTTTTAGGGAGTGGTTTTTTGGGTTTTTTTGAGACAGAGTCTCACTTTGTCACCCTTGGTAGAGTGCCATGGCCTCACACAGGCTCACAGCAACCTCCACCTCATGGGGTTAGATGAGTCTCTTGTCTCAGCCTCCTGACCCACCACCCTCGGTATATGGGGTCAGCGCCCTACTCACTGAGCCACAGGCTCCACCCTATCCTCAATATTTTCAAAGTTCAGTCTCAAACAGAAGACAATTTCATCTAGTTTATAAAAGTTAATATAGATACTGCAACCTCAAGGTAATCAATCCAACACTTGGCCAGTTAATAGGACATAATTTCATATATAACTGTACATATTTTTATAGCACTCATGCTAGAGATAATCTGTCATCACAGAGATTTCAACTTTGCTTATACTTTAACAAAAACGGCATGTGAAATGTGTATTATTTCTATTTTACTTAACTGTTATTTGCAGAATGACTTACGAGAGGAAAAAAGATGTACGGTAAATACAGGGTGGTCTTAAAGTTTGTGTGCATGGACTTTATGGCCACCCAGTATTAGGATGAGAATGACATATTGGATACGGATTATATAAAAAGAATCTCAGAATTGGGGATGACGTGATGGAAAGAGAGAATGTTATATATAAAATCATGGTTTTTCCTCTTAGCAACCAGAAAGTAGCATGAAAGACAACAGAACTTAGCAGGACCCAAGTTCCTGGGAGCCACATGGCCTCCAGTGAGAGCCTCGGTCACAGTTCCTGTTTGGACATTTAAAATAACACTACAAAAGGGCAGCACCTGTGGCAGTGGGTAGGGCACCAGCCCCATATACCGAGGGTGGTGGGTTCAAACCCAGCCCCGGCCAAACTGAAACAAAAAAATAGCCGGACGTTGTGGCGGGCGCCTATAGTCCCAGCTATTCAGGAGGCTGAGGCAAGAGAATCGCTAAGCCCTGGAGTTGGAGGTTGCTGTGAGCTGTGACCCCACGGCACTCTACCGAGGGTGATAAAGTGGGACTCTGTCTCTACAAAAAGAAAAAAAAAAATAGCACTATGAAGATAAAAACATTATCTTATCTCTAGCATTTCTGTTTATATGTTTATTTTTCCTTGAAATAAAATGTTCTAAAGTTATACTGTTTAATTCATTTTTCTAAACTTAGACAACAAAGTTTTACCTGGTCCTATTTCCAGTTCTTATACATCTACTTCGTATTTAGATTCAGTTAGAAAATCTGATCATTCTTGATTTCCCAGGGAGCTTTATTTTTTTATTGATTCTTTGAAATAAAAACTAATATTTAACTGCCTATGACTAAAAGAAAATACACAGTAGTTCCAGAGAGAATACAGCCCTTTTAATTTTGAACCCTACCTTAGGACCCGAATATGGTACTCAAGATAAAATGTTCTTTCTGGTGTTTTCTTCCCGTAATTACAGCATTACAGAGACTTTTTAAATGTTCCCTGTTCAAATTAGAAGCAGTAGTTACTCACCTGAGCAAGAGTGAGACACCATCTCTACTAAACATAGAAAAATCAGCTGAGCATTGTGGCGGGTGCCCACAGTTCCATCCACGCAAGAGGCTAAGGCAAGAGGATCACTTGAGCCCAAGAGATTGAGGTTGCTGTAAGGTATGACGACGCCACAGTGCTCTATCCAGGGTGACGAAGTGAGGCTCTGTCTCCAAATAAATAATAAACAGAAATTGTCTCCTAACGTAGAGCCCTGGAGCCAGTCTTAGAAAGCATACAGGCGAGAATGGAATTTGTCGGTAAAGCACCATTTCCGTTGCTGGACCAAGGCGTCTGTCCACCTGTCATCCCAGGCAATCAACCAGAGAAGCGGATGAGAGATCAAGTTTCACTTGTATTTACAGAAAAGCCAGCGATTCCAGAGAGCAGGGGGCTATCCCCCCGAAGAACTGCTCTGCTCTCTCATTTCTCTTTTCTATGTTCTACACTGTACAGACGTCAGCAGGGTGGTCACTCAGTGTGCCCGGCATCACACAAGTCCTCCTTACCCCCACCCAGCAGGTGGCAAAGTCAAAATACCTCTCGCTTTCAAGGTGACTGAAAGGATTTAGACTAAATTGAAAGCTTCACTTCAATTAGCGCTTCATGAAGTGCACACGGGACCCTGGGCCTCTTGGCTGGTGCCAGGGAGTCCAGTTCCCCTGCTGATCTATGACACTGTGCCTTGAAAGGAAACAATTCCCAGGTGCCAGCACGCAGGCTGGCCAAGCGGGTCTTGACCAGCAGTGCCCTGCAGGAAATGGCCACTGAGGCTGACAGTGGCTGGTAACACCGCTTGTGCACAGACACTACCGTCACCAACCATTGAGTCCAGCATAGTGTACGACTCATGAGAATCCAGAGCCACTGGTTTTTAAAGGCAACTTCTGGTGTGCAAAGGTAAAACAGCCATCTCTTCACATCCCTGTGCATCAAGATGCCCAAGTGTCCCAAAGCCTGGCAGGCCGGTCCATGGCGAGACAGCATCCAGAATGACCACTTTCCTCCTCTGCGGTGATCAGCGGTGCAGAACCATCTGTGTCCCGAGCCAGCTCTGCCGCCTCAGCCTCCATGTAAAACCCACGCTTACTTTCTGTTAACAAAACACACGTGGATGGGTCCCTGGGTGTCAGGAGCCGGTGGGTTTTTGCATGAACAGCTATAGTCTGAGAAGATGTTATGATCTCAAAATGTTGAAGCAATTAAGAAGAGAAGAAAGAGAGAGAAGGATTCAGAATAGGAACAACAGAAAATTACCTGAAGGCTTTCACTCCTCCCGTGGCGGCCCTGGGCAGTTGGGAGTCCAGGCAATGAGTACCCATGTCCAGGGGGGAGGCCAGTGGGATGCCCGCTGTCAGGAACAGAACTTTGGATCCTGTATGAGAGCCTGGAGTGTCCAGTGAGCCGCTGGTGTGACAGAGAGAGGCAGGCAGAATGCCCAAGTGACTTCGGTTTCATTAGTCATTTTGAAATTCTAAGCCTGCCACTTCCATTTGAGGTCTAGATAAAGAAGGTATCAAAGGAGCAAGGATTGCCAGGAACAAAGTGAAACTCCAGTTTCCTGTAGGCTCAGAATCCATGGACACTTCACACTGGGTGCAGACAAAGCAGCAGGGGAGAGCTGAGTCATAGAACAGACTCTGCCACGGTGAATGTCCTGAATTTAAATATTCCTCATTTGTTCCTTTGATTACATTGCCCATTTCTACAGTTCAAACGTAGAGCCCTCCCTGCCTCCCAGAGTGAAACTGGAAAGTACCTAAACGGTAAGTTGGGAGAACACCAAGGTATCCATCACCCACCGCCGTGACCTCTGCCACCAACGGCCAGGGCCTGACGTTCAAAGTCAGTCCAGGGAACAAAGACAACCTGCTCAAAGACTTCTGCCAACACGTAGCAGAGGGGAGGGAGGGCCCTGCTTCCAGCCCACTGGGACAGTGCAGAGGGCAGACAGCCCGGTCTCTACCTGGAGTGCAGCTGTCCCCTCCCAGCCCTGCCTCTCTCGCCAGCCTCATTTCCCTGGCGAGGAAGAAGAAACCAGGAGAGGCTGGGGCTGCAGGATGGAGTCAGGCAGGGTCAGGGTTAGGGTTGCCTTGGGCGTGGACTGAACACATTCCTTTGTGCCAGGAAAGAACCAAGCTGAAAGGCGTGTCTGTCGGTGGCTCCATCTGAACATCTGCCCTCCCACCCATCTTGCTGACCTCACAGAACTGCCTGCTCCTTCCCACATGGCAATTAAAAATAATGATGCTCCCTTTCTGTGCTTGCACAGGCAGAAGTGAGGACTCCCCAAGCAAAAACTTCAGCGGGTATATCTGTATGTTAATAACAGCAAACACCAGCTCAAAGCACTCCTTTTCTAACCTCTCAAATATACTTCCTGCCCCTCAGGGACAATACCTCACCTGTCCCCCAGGTGGCTGCAAAGGCACAGAAGCATTTTAGGGAGCTGAGACCTTCCAGAACATGGAAAACGCTCCCTGCAGCAGCCTAAGTGCAGTTCTCAGCTTCACTGGTTTTATTCCTCACAAACCTGGGAGGCCAGGATTTCCTCCTTTTATGGGTGACAGGTTTCCTCCTTTTATGGCCCTTTATGGGCTTGGGATGACTGAGAAACTTGCCCGAGGTCCCAGAGCCAGTGAATAGCAGAGCTGGGCTCAGAGCCAGCCAGGCCTGCACTCCCTCCACAGCCCACTGAGCTACCACTCTCACGGACCCAGGGCCACGTCCCCACGTAGGTGGGTGGTTGCTAGATGCCACCAGCCACATCCGGCAGAGCCTTGCTGGGCCACCTGTCCCCCCCCCATCAAGAGCCAGCCCTGGGCTAGTCGACAGCTCTCCCCCCAACTCCCTCTGTGCCTCTGCCCCAGGCCATAGCCCTGGCCTTCTCCAGTGCTGCCCCGCAGGCCTGACCATCTGGAATCCCTGTTCCGTCCTCCCAGCCAGCCAGGCTCCCTGGTCCCTTATGCTCCCTCATGCCCTGAGATCCCTGTGAGCTGGGGGAAGACACATGCATGACGTGTGGGGAAAATAATGACACACCAATCAAGACACCTGGATCCCCTCCTGTACCTGTGACTTAGCAAGTGGCTGTAACCTCCTGAGCCTTGGTTTCTTCATCAGTAAAATCAGGAGCCTGGGGCACCAGATTATCCCTATGTTCTCCCAGTGCTCAGGCAATGGCAGGAGCTCCCAAACTCAGGCCAAGGTTTTCTACTGCTCAGAGTCTTCGCAAACTTGCCAGAGAGGTTAAAAGGTGGAATTTGCTAGAGGCTTTTCATTTGTAAAATTCCCTTCAGTTGTTATGCAGTTCCTGCTACAGGCTTAACTGAGAGTCAATACAAACACAAAATCATCTACTTTAATATTTAGAGATTAACCTGTAAGGTATCCTCTAACAAAACCCAGGACTTCTTCATGTTTCACAAACTAAAAACCCGGAGAACCATTGTTCTGTGTAAATGGCTGGTTCAAATAAATGAAGGAAGCCAGGCATGCCTTCCTCTTTGTCGCCTGCAGTCACAGGTACCTGAGAGGCCAGCAACTAGCTATACACATGGCCACTGGACGTGTAGGTGGGACCCCAAGCCTCCCATGACCACTTTCTCACAGTATGGCCCATGCACCACCTGCGTCAGCCGCTGTGCAAGCCCATCTCAGACCCACCAAACCTTTTCTCTCTGCCTGGGAACCTGCATGTGAGGAGCTCCCCAGCGGCTTATATGTGCCCCTAGTGTTTAAGGATGCTCATCTGACACCCTCCCAGTCCCCTGTCTAATTCCCTGAGTGATAGCAGGACAGCTGGGCTCTGGGCAGCTGGAGGACCACATATAACACACACACACTTCCAGATCTTCAGGCGTATGGCTTGGCGCCTGTAGCTCAATGGCTAGCATGCCAGCCACATACACCAGAGCTGACGGGTTTGAATCCAGCCCGGGCCCGCAAAACAACAATGATGGATGCAACCAAAATATGGCCGGGCATTGTGGCAGGCACCTGTAGTCCCAGCTACTTGGGAGGCTGAGGCAAGAGAATCACTTAAACCCAGGAGTTTGAGGTTACTGTGAACTGTGATGCCACGGCACTCTGCCCAAGGTGACAGCTTGAGACTCTGTCTCAAAAAAAAAAAAAAATAGATCTTCAGGCCCTCTCCACCTCTCCACTGCTGCCCCCAGATCCCAAGAGGACAGAGAGAAGGCAGGCACCAAGGGGGTGAAGGTGTCTCGCGTTGGGTAGTGTTTTCAAATATGAAAGGATGTGATGAAAAGCTCTTGCTTTTTCAGTTTTCAAAACTAAGTTTTTGTTTGTTTGTTTGTTTTGAGACAAAGGCTCAAGCTGTCACCCTGAATAAAGTGCAGTGGCATCACAGCTCACAGCAACCTCCAATTCCTGGGCTCAAGAGAGTCTCCTGCCTCCGCCTCCCAAGTAGCTGGGACTACAGGCGCCCGTCACAATGCCCGGCCATTTTTTGTTTGCAGCCACCATTGTTGTTTGGCGGGTCTGGGCTGGATTCGAACCTGCCAGCTCAGGTGTACGTGGCTGGTGCCTTAGCCCGTTGAGCCACAGGCACCAAGCCTAAGTTTTATTTTTTAATGTGAAATTCTTATCCAGTTGAGCCCAGTAAAAGAGGCCGAGCCCATAGGCCCATATTTGTCCCCCACACCCTACCTGGATCACAGTGAGGTGAGTCTCCAACTCTGTGAGTCTCAGCCCAATGCAGCTGCAAACCCCGTAACCAAAGGGAATGGGCCCAAAGTTGTCAGCCCTGCCCAGCTTTCCTGTCCACAGCCAGTGCTCTGGCCGGAACTCCTTAGCCCAAGGGAAATTCTCATCCTCGTAGGACGTGGTACAGTGGCAGAGGGCCAGCTGGGTCTTTGGAGACTATATACCACAAGACTGAGTTGGCACAGAGCAGGGCCCAATGCCCTGGTTGGGCAGCCCCTCCGTCCCATCACAGCCCAGGGGACAGTGCAGGGCAGACAGGGCGAGCCAGGCCCTCAGACCCTTTCCAGCCTGCAGGCTGCAGAGCGTGTGCTTAATTTCAGAGCAGTGAGATCACACGATTCTCCCCTGCTCCTCAGCCGCCCCATCACATCATCATAAAGTACACATGGCCCGATACTCTTTGCTTAGGGACAAAGACCTCCTGACTGTGGAGACAGGTTCCTTCACATCCAACCAGTCCCACCCCACGCCACCAAACTCTCCCCAGGTCCCCCTGAGTGACTTCGCCATTCCCCAGGGAGCACTGAAAAGAGCCTGAAAGGAACAACAGGTACAGGAATGCAGTGGTGACTTTAAGAATATCTTGTTAAGGCTCGGTGCCTATGGCTCAACGGGCTAAGGCGCCAGCCATGTACACCTGAGCTGGAGGGTTCGAATCC
>CAUYRH010060307.1:0-59137 GCA_963574655.1 Perodicticus potto
GGGTTTCTACTCGGAGAGGGAGAATTGATGCAGGACATCTGTTGCCCTAGCCAGCTCAGCGGAGCTGGTGGACCTGTCGCCTCCTCCTTGGTGGTGTCGGTGCTGCGGCAGCCAGCTGAAGAGCCAGCGGGCTGGATGACAGGCAAGGAGGAGGACCTTCAATGCCCACCAGAGGCTCCAAAAAGGCTGGACAACTGCTGAGGAGACACCTGTGCCTTGGTGTTTCCTTCACTTTACACCTAGGACTAAATGTGGAACCTCCATTTCCTATGCCTAGGTCAATTTCTTGTGAATTTCCTAGGCCTCAATTCCATGAATGGACTGTGTCCATTCATTGATACACTCATTCACCTTGCCCCTGGCGGAAGGGGCTGCATTCATTAGTTTCCTGGCCAAGGAACCTATACACCTATATATACCCTGAGACTAAAGGCCTAAAGGAGGAGACGGGGAAAACCGGGAGAGAAACGGAGAGAGCTTCTCTCTCCCCACTTGAATTCTCTCCCTCTACCAGGAGGTTTAGTGTTTTCTGTATTCTTCTCTGTAAATAAATTCTGTCTTACCACTGGGGGTGAGGGGGGAAATAATGTACTGAAGAAGGGGGGGGAAATAATGTAATGAAGAATAATAAAATACATGTATTTAAAAAAAAAAAATTAGTCCTGAGGGCGTGCCTGTGGCTCAGGGGGTAGGGTGCCCTTATACCAAGGGTGGTAGGTTCAAACCCAGCCCCAGCCAAATTGCAACAAAAAAATACCTGGGCATTGTGGTGGTTGCCTGTAGTCTCAGCTACTTGGGAGGCTAAGGCAAGAGAATTCCCTAAGCCCAGGAGTTGGAGGTTGCTGTGAGCTGTGTGATGCCATGGCACTCTAGCAAGGGCGATAAGCTAAGACGCTGTATCTACAAAAATAAAGAAAGAAAGAAAGAAAAATTAGTCCTGAGATGTTGAAGAAACTTACCTACTTTCCAGGACTTCATTTGTGACTTATATCAAATTTTGAAATATAAGGTCATATGTGGCAGCTTTTCCCATGATCTTCCACTAAATTCATAACATCTGCTGTTTAATCAAATGGAAAAGAAGTAGGCCATTTCCTATTTCCTTCAATTTATAAAACCAAACAAATGGGTCTACAAAGTAAGGTAAAGTGCTGAGGGCCCTTTTAGGTTCCACGTTATCATGTTAATTGGCCCCAGATTATGGCCTCTGTCCTGTCCTTCCCTTCTCTGCATACATTTTAGGAGAGTTTGTTAATCTTATTTCTACAAAAGGTAGTGCTGAGAGTAGGATTTGCCCTTTCATAAGAACTTGTTTGTAATAAAATGGAGCAGCTTGAGCCGTGCTCAAATCTCTTACCCACACTCAGTCTCCCTACAGCACACAGGCAAAGTAGCTTAAAAGGGTGAGCTCCAGATTGCAAGATGAGCAACTTAATGAACATAAAAATTCAGGTTTGAAAACATTTTATCTCATCTATGGTTTATATAGACAGATCTCTAAAACTGACAAAATTAAAATCATTATCTCACCAAAAGAGATGCAATTTGCATTTGAATGAACAGCAAAGTTTTATAAATCTCTAAAGATGAAGCCCCTTAACCAACCAGATATGGGAAAAGTAAATTGGGTACAAAAGAGCTTCTGAAGAAGGCAAAACAAACCATCTTTAATTTGTCTAAAAGTTTCAAGCTCTGTTTCAGAAATGCTGCCAAGTTTCAGGGTGAAATAAGGAAATTTCCCTGTCCTTTTAGCCAACAATTTCATTTACTCTTCTTAAGATACATTCTTTCCTCAGAAACCTAGAGTCTTTTGTATTAGAGATGACCTTGAATTTTCTAGTATAATACTTTGTAGGCAAGGAAACAGTCTTCCACTGCCATGTTTTAAATAGTTCTTGTAGAAAAGAAAAATAAATTCAGCCTGTGTTTCTGTTTATGTTTATTTTTGTGGAATTTGTCTCTAATAGGTATTTTAACCTCTCCAAAGGTTAAAAAGTGAAAGAGAGAAAAGAGAATGTTACTTTAGAACATATTAATGCAGTTTTTAAAAAATAATACATGGGTAATTTTTCTGAATAATTTAACTGGCTTTAAAAACTCTCTAGAGATATGAAACGTAACACCTTTTTAAAAAAAACTTTACTACATCAGGCCTACATTCTCACATTGCATATTAAGATGGCTTATTAGAATTATTATTTTGAGTATAAGTTTGTTTGACATAAACTATGAATCTGGACTATCTCTAAATATTGTTTTCAAAATTTTTCTATACAGCTATCCTGCACACAGTTGACAGGGAGATATCAAATAATATATCTTGTGTTAATGCAATGATTTTTTTTTTTTAAGTATTTAGGGCAATGTCAAGAACAAATACTTTTCAAAACCAGATGTAAGAAGAAATAATGTGGCATTAAAATTCTTCTTTGATAAAAGTTGACAGCATTAGAGATTCAAAAACTGAATAGAGTGGGAATATGAGACAATAATTTTCCACTGAATAGTCTTCAACTTAAATGCATAGGCACTAAAACAGCAAATTGTTCTTTACATTTTCACTAGTTTTCATATTTCCAAAACAAAGCCGGTATCTAACAGAAGTCTCAAAGCGGTGCTCGCTTCAGCAGCACATATACTAAAAATTGGAAAAATACAGAGAAGATTAGCATGGCCCCTGCATAAGGATGACACTCAAATTCATGAAGCATTCCATATTTTTTAAATGGATCATTCTCTCAGAGAGCTCTGGGATAATTTGAAGAAAACTATTATTTGCCTTATAGGAATCCCTGAAGGTGACAAAGTTGCTTCACAAGGCACAGAGGCTCTTTTATGAAGGAGAACTTTCCAGACATGGCAAGAGATTCTGAAATTCAGATAGCAGACAGTTTCAGAACCCCAGCATGACTCAACCCAAATAAGACATCCCCCAGGCACATCATAATTAACTTCACTAAGGTTAATATGAAGGAGAAAATTCTGAAAGCAGCCAGACGGAAGAAAACCATAACCTACAAGGGGAATAATATCAGAATAACTGCAGATCTCTTGGCTCAAATCTTTCAAGCTAGAAGAGGATGGTCATTGACTTTTAATCTCCTAAAACAAAATAACTTTCAACCCAGGATCCTGTATCCAGCTAAACTGAGTTTCATTTATGATGGAAAAATTAAATACTTTAATGACATTCACATGTTGAAGAAATTTGCCATAACTAAACCAGCTCTCCAGGATATTCTCAGACTTATCCTCCATAATGACCAGCACAATCTTCCACCACAAAAGTAAACTCACTCAGAAACTTTTGATCAAATTCCAACTTCCACAGTGGCGAAAGGATTAAAAATGTCCACTGGACTTTTGAAAAACACAATACCCAAAATTCTACCACGCTTATCAATATTTACAATTAATGTGAATGGCCTAAATTGTCCACTAAAGAGGCACGGTTGGCTGACTGGATACAAAAACTCAGGTTGCATACAAGAATCTCATCTTACCTTAAAAGATAAATATAGAACAGGGTGAAGGGATGGTCATCTACATTCCAGGCAAATGGAAAGCAGAAAAAAAGCAGGTGTTGCAATTTTATTCGCAGATAAAACAGGCTTTAAACCAATAAAAGTAAGGAAAGATAAAGATGGTCACTTCGTATTTGTTAAGGGTAACACTCAACATGATGAGATTTCAATTATTAACATTTATGCACCCAACCAGACTGCACCTCAATTTATAAGAGAGACTCTAACAAATTTAAGCAACTTGATTTCCTCCAGCACCATAATAGTCAGAGATTTTAACACTCCTTTGGCAGTGTTGGATAGATCTTCCAAAAAGAAGGTAAGCAAAGAAATTTTAGACTTAAACTTAACCATTCAACATTTGGATTTAACAGACATCTACAGAACATTTCATCCTAAAAAAACTGAATACACATCTTCTCATCAGTGCATGAAATGCCCTAAAAAATTGCTCACATCTTAGGTCACAAGGCTAACCTCAGCAAATTTAAAAAAATAGAAATTCTACCTGTATCTTCTTGGACCATCACGGAATAAAATTTAAACTCAGTAACAACAGGAATCTGCAAACTCACACAAAGACATGGAAACTAAATAACCTTATGCTGAATAATAGCTGGGTCATAGACAAGATTAAGAAAGAAATTACCAAATTTTTGGAGCAAAACAATAATGAAAACATGAACTACCAGAACCTCTGGGATACTTCAAAGGCAGTCCTATGAGGGAAATTTATAGTGTTGCAAGCCTTCCTCAAGAGAACGGAAAGAGAGGAAGTTAACAACTTAATGGGACATCTCAAGCAACTGCAAAAGGAAGAACATTCCAATTCCAAACCCAGCACAAGAAAAGAAATAACCAAAATCAGAGAAGAATTAAATGAAATTGAAAATAAAAGAATTATACAACAGGTCAATGGCTCAAAAAGTTGGTTTTTGGAAAAGGTCAATAAAATATATAGAACTTTGGCTAACCTAACCAGAAATAAAAGAGTAAAATCTCTAATTTCATCAGTCAGAAATGACAGAAATGAGATAACCACAGACTTCACAGAAATTCAAAAAATACTTAATGACTATTACAAAAAACTCTATTCTCAGAAATATGAAAATCTGAAGGAAATTGACCAATACCTGGAATCATGCCATCTTCCTAGACTTAGCCAGGAAGAAGTGGAAATGTTGAACAGGGCTATTTCTAGTTCTGAAATAGCATCAACTATACAAAATCTTCCCAAAAAGAAAAGCCCAGAACCAGATGATTTCACATCAGAATTTTACCAAATCTTTAAAGAGGAATTAGTACCCATATTACTTAACCTTTTCCAAAACATAGAAAAAAAAGGAATACTTCCCAACACATTCTATGAAGCAAACATCATCCTGATCCCCAAACCAGGAAAAGACCCAACAAGAAAAGAAAATTACAGGCCAATATCTCTAATGAATATTGATGCAAAAATATTCAATAAGATCCTAGCAAACAGAATCCAGCAACACATCAAACAAATTATACACCACGACCAAGTGGGATTTATCCCAGACTCTCAAGGCCAGTTCAATATATGTAAATCTATAAACATAATACATCACATAAACAAATTAAAAAACAAAGATCACATGATCCTCTCAATTGATGCAGAAAAAGCATTTGATAATATCCAACATCCTTTTATTTTATTTTTTTTTTCATTTATTTAAAAGACAGAGTCTCACTTTATCACCCTCGGTAGATTGCCATGGTGTCACACAGCTCACAGCATCCTCCAACTCCTGGGCCCAGGAGATTCTCTTGCCTCAGTCTCCAGAAGCACCTGGGACTGCAGGTGCCCACCACAATGCCTGGCTATTTTTTGTTGTTCTTGTTGTTGCAGTTTTGCCAGGGCCAGGTTTGAACCCACCACCCTCAGTATATGGGGCTGGTGCCCTACCCACTGAGCCACAGGTGCCACTCCCCAACAGCCTTTTATGGTCAGAACACGTAAGAAAATAGGTATAGAAGGAACATTTCTTAGACTGATACAGGCCATGTACAGCAAACCCATAGCCAATATTGTATTGAATGGAGTAAAATTGATATCATTCCCACTCAGATCAGGAACGAGGCAAGGATGCCCACTGTCTCCACTGCTTTTTAACATTGCAATGGAAGTCTTAACCATTGCAATTAGGCAAGAGAAGGCAATCAAGACTATCATATAGGGTCAGAGGAGATCAAACTTTCGCTTTTCACAGATGATACGATTATATACCTGGCAAACCCCAGGGACTCAACCACAAAACTCTCAGAAGTGATCAAGGAATACAGCAGCATCTTAGGCTACAAAATAAATACTCACAAATCAGTAGCATTCATATATACCAACAATAGTCAAGCTGAAAAAACAGTCATGGACTCTATTCCCTTTACAGTAGTGCCAAAGAAAATGAAATATCTGGGAATGTACCTAACAAAGGAAAACATGAAAGATCTCTATAAAGAGAACTATGAAACTCTGAGAAAAGAAATAGCCAAAGATATCAAAAAATGGAAAAACATACCATGCTCATGGCTGGGAAGAATCAACATTGTTAAAATGCCCATACTACCCAAAGCAATCTACAGATTTAATGCAATTCCCATTAAAGCACCTCTGTCATACTTTAAAGATCTGGAAAAACTAGTACTTCATTTTATACGGAATCAGAAAAAACCTCGAATTGACAAGACATTACTCAGAAATAAAAAAATATCAGGTGGAATCACGCTACCAGACTCCAGACTATACTATAAATCTATCTATACTATAAATTCACAAAAACAGCATGGTATTGGCACAAAACTAGAGAGGTAGATGTATGGAATAGAATTGAGAACCAAGAGATGAACCCAGGCACTTATCATCATTTGATTTTCAATAAGCCTATCAAAAACTTAAATTTGGGAAAAGACTTTCTATTTAACAACTGGTGCTGGGAGAATTGGCTGGCAACTTGTAGAAGACTGAAACTGGACCCACACCTTTCACCTCTAACAAAAATTGACTCTCACTAGAGAAAAGACTTAAACCTAAGACATGAAACCATAAAGATTGTTCGGAAAGAGTGCAGGAGAAACACTTGAAAAAATTGGTCTGGGAAAATACTTTATGAAGAAGACCCCCAGGGCAACTGAAGCATTACCAAAAATACATTACTGGGATCGGATCAAACTAAAAATCTTCTACACTGCTAAGAACACAGTAAGTGAAGCAAGTAGACTGCCCTCAGAATAGGAGAGGATATATGCAGGTTACGTTTCTTACAAAGGTCTGATAACCAGAATCCACATAGAACACAAATTTATTAATAAGAAAATAAAAAAATATATTACTGGGACCTGATCAAACTAAAAAGCTTCTGCACAGCCAAGAACACAGTAAGTAAAGCAAACAGACAGCCCTCAGAATGGGAGAAGATATTTGCAGGTTATTTCTCCGACAAAGGTTTAATAACCAGAATCCACAGAGAACTCAAACGTATTAGCAAGGAAAGAACAAGTGCTTCCATCTTAGGTGGGGAACGGACTTGAAGAGAAACTTCTCTGAAGAAGACAGGTGCACGGCCTACAGACAACATGAAAAAATGCTCACCATCTTTAATCATCAGAGAAATGCAAATCAAAACTACTTTGAGATATCATCTAACTCCAGTAAAATTAGCCCACATAACAAAATCCCAAAACCAGAGATGTTGACGTGGATGTGGAAAAAAGGGAACACTTCTACACTGCTGGTGGGAATGCAAACTAATACATTCCTTTTGGAAAAATGTTTGGAGAACACTTACAGATCTAAAAATAGACCTGCCATTCAATTCTACAATTCCTCTACTAGGTATATATCCAGAAGACGAAAAATCACATTATAACAAAGATATTTGTACCAGAATGTTTATTGCAGCCCAATTCATAATTGCTAAGTCATGGAAGAAGCCCATGTGCCCATCGACCCATGAATGGATTAATAAATTGTGTTATATGTACACCATGGTATATTATGTAGTCTTAAAAAAAGATGGAGATTTTACCTCTTTCATGTTTACATGGTTGGAGCTGGAACATATTCTTCTAAGCAAAGTATCTCAACAATGGAAGAAAAAGTATCCAATGTACTCAGCCATACTATGAAGCCAATTATACCCCAAGAATATGGGGAAAGGGGATAAGGAAGGGAGGGAAGTGGAGAGGATGGGTGGAGGGAGGGTAATTGGTGGGACCACACCTACGGTGCATCTCCCAAGGGTACATATGAAATTTACTAAATGTAGAATATAAATGTCTTAACACAATTAACTAAGGAAATACTGTGAAGGCTATGTTAACCAGTTAGATGAAAATATTTCAAATTGTATATAAAACCAGCACACTGTACCCCATGATTGCATTAATGTACACAGCTATGATTTAATAAAAAAATAAAGAAAGAAAGAAGTCTCAAAGTGGTCTCTTTAGATGAATCAAGGAGAAAATCATTTGCAGATCAAATTATAACTGAATCATTAGTTCTACCGGGGATCAGGATGGTGACCAGCTCTGGCTAGCAGTCTTGACACATCCATGTAAACTAAGTCAGTTCTCTGCTGCCAACTTACATCCTATAAAACAGGGAAGGTACCAAGAAACTCCAGTGCTGCTCACCCCCTTAAAGTCAAACTTAAATCTTCTGTGATGTACATGTTTAAATTTCCTTTGAATAGGTTCCCCAGACTTACATCATAATGATATAGAAGGACCTAACATAAGTGGAAGGCTTTTTCACTTTATGACTTTTTTTGAAAATAAACTGAAAATATGCTAAAGTTCTTTGTGATCCAATACTTTTCAAGTTAGAAAGTCAGTCATTCATTTCCCAAAAATTCCAGCTTTAGTCCAGGCGTGGTGGCTTATGCCTATAATCCTAGCACTCTGGGAGGCTGAGGTGTGTAGACTGCCTGAGTTCAGGAGTTCAAGACCACACTGAGAAAGAGTGAGTCCCTGTCTCTAAAACCATAGCCGGGGCATTGGGGCAGGTGCCTATAGTTCCAGCTACTGGGGAGGCTGAAGCAATAGATCACTTGAGTTTGAGGTTGCTGTGAACTATGACACCACAACACTCTACCAAGGGGTGACAAAGTAAGACTCTAAGACTTTCTCTCAGAAAAAGGAAAGAGAAAGAGAAAGAAAGAAGAAAATCCCAGCTTTATCCTTCTCCAATGCTAAAACTGAGGAAATAACTGTGTAGGCTTTTTGCCACTATAGAGTAAAACTTAAGTATTAACAATGAAAAGCATTTAGAACTCTTATGATTCATTAATTGGTTAAGCACTTTTCTTTGGCAAAGCTAAAAGCTCTTCAAAAGTAGAATCATGTGGGCCTTCCCATCTAAGAGAGAAAAGCAAAAGGCAGTTCATCATATTTGACCTCTTGAGATAGCCAAAGGGAAATTTAAAACCCTATAAATGATTGTCCAGCATCACCAGTAACAACAGAACTCACACAAACTCTCAGCTCCTGGATGTGGGCTTCTTCAGAAATATACTATTTCCCTCTAACCCAGTAGAGATGCTAGATATTTCTATTTATAACTCAATTCAACCTGTCAACTTCAGCTACTGAGGGAAAAAAGCTTATGCATCACAAACAAATTTAAGAATATAAAAATCATTAAATAGAAAGCTGAATTAAATATAGGAGATGATTTGTTCTGGGGGGGAAAATCACGGATAATAGCAATCTTTGAAAAATATAATTGGAAAAAGGAGCCCCCAATTGGAAACATAAATGCTGCTGTTTCTGTTCCTCAGTGATGTTAAATTGCATAATATTCGAACTAGATGCACGTCTTCTTCCACTTTAATATGGACCAAATGAATCCTAACATATTTAAAGACTATATTAGCTTTTGTAATAAAGTCCCAAAATTTTTCCAGAAGCCTACATTTTCACCACTCTCTCCAAAGACTTATTTTCTCTGGAGAAAGGGGTGAAAATATGTGACCTGAAGTCAACTAAGTTTGAGGTGCACTCCTAACACTGTATATTCCTGATGCCCCTTTATCTTTAAGAAGATGGTGATTTTGAGAAAATGGCAAAGCAGGTGGAAACCCCAGAAGGAGGCAGCAATTGAACACTGTGGGTAAACCTGATCATTTCGCCAAACATTTAAAATATACTTACAATTTAGAGAGCAAAGTTTACAGACTATGCCAGCATTCTGCTGTTTTTTTATTAATTTCTATAAAGCCCTTCATGTTGGGTATTGTTCCAGTCTTTTGTCCTGATATCCAGAGTTTCATTTAAATTGGGGTATTGCATCTTCCTCTTCAATACAAACGGCTACAGCTGGATTCACCATCAGTCTCCCAAAACTCATACCTTTGATATTACTGAACTGTAGCCTTAAACTTTAAAGTACAGGCAAACTCCTTTTCCAAAGGGACTATAAATGCTTTTAGGGAAGAGACGGTGAATTAGACTTTTAAAAATTCCTCACAGAGGCTCAGAGCTCAAGCAGCTAAGGCACCAGCCACATACACCAGAGCTGGTGTATTTGAATCCAGCCCAGGCCTGCCAAACCACAATGACAACTAAAACCAAAAAATAGCCAGGCATTGTAGCAGGTGCCTGTAGTCTCAGCTACTTGGGAGGCTGAGGCAAGAGAATCGCTTACACCAGGAGTTGGAGGTTGCTGGGAGCTGTGACACCATAGCACTCTATCCAGGCCAACAGCTTGAAGCTCTGTCTCAAAAAATAAAAATAAAAAAATTCCTCACAGAAATTAATCCATAGTACTTTATAATAAGAAAGTGCCCAGTATTTTTTAATGGATAAGTTAAAAATAATCAAATACATAAGTTAACAATAAAGAAATTTCCCAGCTGGATGAAAAGGGAATACTTCTACACTGCTGGTGGGAATGCACACTAATACGTTCCTTTTGGAAGGATGTTTGGAGGATACTTAGAGATCTAAAAATAGACCTGCCATTCGATCCTATAATTCCTTTACTAGGTATATACCCAGAAGACCAAAAATCACATTATAACAAAGACATCTGTACCAGAAGGTTTATTGCAGCCCAATTCATAATTGCTAAGTCATGGAAGAAGCCCAAGTGCCCACTGACCCACGAATGGATTAATAAATTGTGGTACATGTATACCATGAAATACTATGCAGCCTTAAAGAAAGATGAAGACTTTACCTATTTCATGTTTACATGGATGGAGCTGGAACATATTCTTCTTAGCAAAGTATCTCAAGAATGGAAGAAAAATTATCCAATGTACTCAGCCCTACTATGAAGCTAATTTATAGCTTTCATATGAAGGCTATAACCCAACTATAGCACAAGAATATGGGGAAAGGGGCAAGGGAGAGGAGGGGAGAGGGGAGGTTGGGGTGGCTGGAGGACAATTGGTGGGGCCACACCTATGGTGAATCTTAGAAGGGTACAGGCCAAACTTAATAAATGCAGAATACAAATGTCTTCATACAATAACTAAAAAAAAAGAAAGAGTAGTCAAGGCATCCCAGGAAAGAGATCTCCCCAGGAAACAGAGACTTAGCAGTATATACGTTATGAAGAGTTTGGAAATAATTAGGAATATGATAAAGGCAATTGGTAGGATAAACATAAAAGAAAGCTGATGAGAAGTTCCAGGAAAAGGGGCAGCACAGAGGAGTGGGGCACCAGCCTCATATGCTGGAGGTGGTGGGTTCAAAGCTGGCCACAGCCAAAAGTAAAAAAATAAGTTCCAGGAAAAACAGATGTGCAAAAGGTGGAACCCCACTTACAGGGCATACACTGTTTGAATCACTAATGAACATAATATAATAGCTTATTGATTTTCAGCTGTTGGACTTAACCAATGAGCAATACAAAGAAGACTTAAGTTTTTAGAAAATAATGGAACCATTATTAATCTTCAAAATACAAGAATAAAAATTACATGAACAGGGTTAGGGGAAGAAAGGAAAGAAGAACAACTGGAAGAAAAAATAGAGGTGCTGATAGGAAACCAAGAAATATTGTCTATCATAGGTAGAAGAGATAAAGGTATTGTTTTTAAGGTGATAAAAATGTTCAACAGAGAAATTAAACACTGGATAATATCGAAGACTTATGATGGTAAGAGAATAAATGAGGTAAATCATCATTATATCAGGAATTAAATAATGTATAAAATTGATAAATCAAGGAATTGAGGCAGAAACATTATTTACAGATGTGGACAAGGAAAATAACTAAAACTTTGGAGACAGAACTGGGGGTCCAATACATTGGTAATTTCAAACATTATTTATGTTTTGAAATAATTTTAGATTTAAACAAAAGTTGAGGCCAGATGTGATGGCTCACGCCTAGTACTTTGGGAGGCTGAGGTGGCAGATTGCTTGAGCTCAGGAGTTTGAGACCATCCTAAGTCAGAAGGAGAACACGTCTCTAAAAATAGCCAGGTGTTGTGGCCGATAGTCCTAGCTCTTGGGGAGGCTGAGGTAAGAGGATCATTTGAGCCCAAGAGTTTGAAGTTGCTCTGAGCTGTGACACCAGGGTAGTCTACCAAGGGTGACAATGTGAGACTCTGTCTCAAAAAATGTTGCAAAAAATCTTTCCAGATTTCCTTAATGTTACCATTTTTTATAACCATATCTCAAATGATCAAAACCAGGAAATGATCATCAATACACTACTATTAACTAAACTGTAGACCTATCCAGATTTTACCAGATTTTCTGCTATCCTTTTTTCTCTTCCAGGAACCCATAACTCTTTTAGTAGCCATAAATCCTTAGTTTCCTCCAACCTGGAACAATTGCTCAGTCTTTTCTGGTCTTCCGTGACTCTGATGCTTTTGAAGAGCACTGTTCAGTTATCTTAGAGACTGTGTTTCAGTTAGGGTTTGTCTGGTGTTTTCTCACTATTAGATTAAGATTATACATTTTTTGGCAAGGACGGCATAAGTGGTACCATGTCCTCAGTGCCTCCCATCAGGAGGTCCACGATGTAAAAATGACTCACCACTGGTGAAGTCAACATTTTTTTTTTTTTTTTTGAGACAGAGCCTCAAGCTGTCACCCTGGGTAGAGTGCTATGGCATTACAGCTCACAGCAACCTCCAAGTCCTGGGCTCAAGGAGTCTCCTGCTTCTGCCTCCCAAGTAGCTGGGACTACAGGCGCCCGCCACAACGCCTGGCCATTTTTTGGTTGCAGCCATCATTGTTGTTTGGCAGGCCCGGGCTGGATTTGAACCCGCCAGCTCAGGTGTACGTGGCTGGCGCCTTAGCCCGTTGAGCCACAGGCACCGAGCCTGGTGAAGTCAACATTGATCACTTGGTTAAGGTGGTATTTGCGAGGTTTCTCCACTCAAAGTGAGTAATTTTTTTCCCCTTGGTGAATAACACCTCAGAGAATATGCTAGTATCCTATTTTCTCCTCATTTTTGCCCACTTCAGCATCCACCAGTGAGTCTTGCCTGCGACAGTTACCACTGTGGTGTTTGTGTAATCATGATTTTCAGTCTCTCATTCTTCTCATGCTTACTGGAATTCTTTTGTAAGGAAGAGCATTCCTTTCTCCCTCCCCCCATATTTATTTATTCAGTTATTTGTTTATATCAGGATGGGCTCATGGATATTTATTTTGTCCTGTGGGTCCTAATTCAATACTGTCATTATTTATTTTCTTGCTCAATTTGTTCCAGCTTTCACCATCAGAAGCTCCTTCAAGTGGGCATCTGTGTCCTTTTGATGTTTCTTTCAGTTTGTAAGCACTTCCTAACTTCAGTGAAGTTAAATTACTTACTTGCAATTCAATTAGGTTATTATTTTTTTTTTTTACTATTTTATGCCACTTTGGATTCTTTCCATATCCCGATTTATTTTTAATATTCACTTTGGGGGGAGTAATGTGAAATATCACCATGGTTCTGAGTCAGACCTTAACAGAAAGGTGTGTCAGGAGTGTCGCTCCCTCCTCACCCTGCTACTCTAGTCCTTCCTCATTTTTCGCCGCTCCCTGTGGGAAACCATATTTCTTAGGTTTGTTGTAACAACGTACTAGTAACTGGGTGGTTTCAAAAGACAGACGTTTACTATCTCATAGTTCTGGATGCCAGAAGGCCCAAATCAAGGTGCCAGTAGGGCTGTGCTCCCTCTGAACACCTCTTTGCCCGTCCTAGCCGCTTTGCTGGCAGTCCCTGGTGTTCCTGGGCTCGCAGCTGCCTAACGCCAGTCTGTGCCTTGAGAACGCGGTGTTCTCCCGTGTCTCTATTCACACCACTCTCTTCTTGGAAGGACACCAGTCATACTGGATTAGGGGCTCGCCCTACTCTAGTGTGACCTCGTCTGAACTGATTACATAGGCAACGACCCTCTTTCCAAGTAAGATGACATTCTGAGGCACCGTGAGTCAGGACTTCAACGTATCGTTTGTGGAGGAACACATTTCAGTCTACAAGAGTAGCCCTATGTCCCTAGTTTCTGGTTTATCGTTTCTGTAAGAAATAGAGTAAGTCCTCCCTGAACATCGTAGAGAGCACTTCGACTTGAAGTAAAACAATGTAGAAGGAAACCGTGTTTATCAGAGGCTAATTTATATAAACAAGACTTAACTTCCTGTGGGATATTTCTAGTCACAAAAACATCGCCAAACTTTATTAATAAAGGCCCCAAACACTTCTAATATTAAATATTGAAGTAAGTGTGGGCTATCCATATATTTAATAGAGATTAACATAATAAAAACCAGATAATTACCCAATTTTTTGTGAATCAGTGAGTGACTGTAGTGAGTGATTGTAGTGAGTTAAATCAAAGAATAAATGTTTGCAAAGCAACAATGCACCTCCTCACACCATGCAGTTCAAAATCAATCACATACATGCTGGGCTGGCCGAGCACCTTTGCATCACATCATTGGTTGTCGTGTATGATTATCATCCACTTTGCACTTTTCTATTTTACTATAATTTGTATTCATTCATTTTCCAAGCTGTTTATTCCAGGTCAGAGTCACAGATGGGCAGAGCCTGTCCTGACAGCCCAGGGCACACTCACACACGGCACACTCACTCATCCTGGGACAGCTGAGACACACAGTTCACCTTCTGTGCCCATCTTTGGGGTGTAGGAGGAAACTGGAGTAGCAGGAGGAAACCCACCCAGACATGGGGAAAATGTGCAAACTCTGCACAGACAGGGGCCCCAGCCAGGAACTGATTTTTTTTTTCCTTATTAACCTTATAATGAAACAATATTTAAAGAAACGATGTTATTCAAGGAACTGCTATACATATATGTATTTCTTATATCCCTTTTTTTTTTTTTTTTGAGAGACTCTCACTTTGTTACCCCTGGTAGAGTGCCATTGCATCACAGCTCACAGCAACCTCAAACTCTTGGGCTCAAGTGATTCCCTTGCCTCAGCCTCCTAAATAGCTGGGACCACAGACCCCCACCACAATGCTTGGCTATTTTTATTTTTTATTTTTTTAGAGACAGGGTATTGCTCTAGCTCAGGCTAGGTCTCCCAACTCATGAACTCAGGCAATTCGCCTACGTTGGCCTCCCAGAGTGCTGGGATTACAGGCATGAGCCACTGTATCTGGCCCCTATCCCTTTCTTTTTTTGTTTTGTTTTCTTTTTTTTTTTTTTGAGACAGAGTCTCATTTTGTCACCTTCGGTAGAGTGCTATGGCATCATAGCTCACAGCAACTCAAACTCTTGGGCTCTCCCTCTCTCTTTTTTATTTTAGAGAGAGTCTCACTTTATCACCCTCAGTAGAGTGCCATGGTGTCACAGCTCACAGCAACCTCTAACTCCTGGGCTTAGGCGATTCTCTTGCCTCAGCCTCCCGAGTAGCTGGGACTATAGGAGCCCACCACAATGCCCAGCTATTTTTTTGTTGCAGTTTGGCCAGGGCTGGGTTTGAACCCACCACCCTCGGTATATGGGGCCGGCACCCTACTCTCTGAGCCACAGGCGCCGCCCAACTCTTGGGCTCTTGCCTCAGCTTCCCAAGTAGCTGGAACTACAGGCGCCCACTACAATGATTGGCTATTTTTAGAGGTGGGGTCTTGCTCTTACTCAGGCTAGTCTTGACCTGTGAGCTCAGGAAATCCACCCGCCTCGGCCTCCCAGAGTGCTAGGATTACAGGTGTGAGCTATCCTTTCTTTCCTATATGCGAGGTAGCTTACTATCTACATCAATATACTATTAATGCTTTTTTCATGTTATTTTTTTATTTAGCAATATGTTTTAGAAATCCCTTCGTTTCAGTAGTACTCCATTTTACAAATGGGCCATAGTTTATCAAATCAATCCCTTATATTGAGCATTTAGATTTGTATTTACCAGAAATGCTGCAGTAAATAACTTTGTGCATATCCATTTGACATTAATGGAAGTATACCATCAGGATAGATTCTTTGAAATGGTATTGCTGGGTCAGATTGCATATGCAGTTTTGTTAGGTACTGCCAGATTTTCTTTGCAGTTTGCATTCCTTCCAGCAATGTATGAGAATGTCTGTTTTCTCACAGCCCACAGAGTCATACTTTTGCCAATACGATAGATGAGAAATATTTAATTTAGTGTTATTTAATTTTCCTTTCTCTAATTATAAGTGAATCTGAACACTTTTTCATATATTTGAAACAATATCTTCCCCATTTTTCTAGTGTCTCTTATTTTTTAAAACACTTTTGTTAATGTTATGAGATACCATAAAATCCACAGCACTAACCTACTTTCTGTCTCTATGGATTTGTGTATTCTAGACATTTCATGTAAATGGAATTGTATAATGTGTGATATTTTGTGACTAGTTTCTTTCACTTAGCACAATGTTTTCAGGGTTCATCTAAGCTATAGAATATATCAGTATTTCATTTTTATTGCTGAATAATATTCCATTATATGAATATACCACATTTTGCTTATCCATTCCTTAGGCAACAGACATTTGGGGTGTTCTAACTCTTAAGCTATTGCCAACAGCACCATTTCTTTTTGTTTTAATTAATTTATAGACAGAATCTTACTTTGTCACCCTCAGTAGAGTGCTGTGGCATCACAAGTTGTAGCAACCTCAAACTTGTAGGCCCAAGTGATCCTCTTGCCTCAGCCTCCCCACTAGCTGGGACTATAGCTGCCTACCACAATGCCTGGCTACTTTTAGAGATAGGATCTCACTCTTGCTCAGACTGGTCTTGAACTCCTGAACTCAAACAATCCATCTGCCTTGGTCTCCCAGAGTGCTAGGATTACAGGTGTGAGGCACTGCACCCAGCCTATTTATTTTTTTAAAGGCTGCCGTGATCTGTTTATATTTTATCATTTATTTATTTATTTATGCATTTTTAACTTTTTGGGCCGGGGCTGGGTTTGAACCCACTCCCTACGGCATATGGGGCCAGCGCCCTACCCCTTTGAGCCACAGGCGCCGCCCTGCCAGCCTATTTATTTTTGAGACAGAGTCTTACTCTTGTTGCCCTCGGTATAGTGCTGTGGCATCATAACTCACAGCAACCTCAAAGTCTTGGGCTCAAACAATGTCTTGCCTTAGTCTTCCTAGTAGCTGGGACTACAGGTCACCATACTCACTACTGCCACCACACTCATCTGGTTTCTTTTAGGGATGAGATATTGCTCTTACTCTTGCTCAAGCAGGTCTTTTTTTTTTTTTTTTGTAGAGACAGTCTCACTTTAATCGCCCTCGGTAGAGTGCCCTAGCGTCACACAGCTCACAGCATCCTCCAATTCCTGGGCTTAGGCGATTCTCTTGCCTCAGCCTCCCGAGTAGCTGGGACTACAGGTGCCCACCACAACGCCCATCTATTTTTTTTTGTTGCAGTTTGGCTGGGGCTGGGTTTGAACCCGCCACCCTCGGTATATGGAGCCAGCGCCCTACCCACTGAGCCACAGGCACCGCCCTCAAGCTGGTCTCTTAACTCCTGAGCTTAAGCAATCCACTCCCTTTGGCCTTCCAGAGTGGCACAGAGTCTCACTTTGTCACCCTGGGTAGAGTGCTATGGTGTCATAGCTCACAGCAACCTCAAACTCCTAGGCTCAAGTGATCCTCCTGCCTCAGCCTCCTGAGTAGCTGGGACTATAGGCGCCTGCGATGACACCTGGCTAGTTTTTCTATTTTTACTAGAGACAGCATCTCACACTTGCTCAGGCTGGTCTCAAACTTCTGAGCTCAAGGGATCCACCTGCATTGGCCTCCCACAGTGCTAGGATTACAGGCAAGCATGTCCATTTTTTTTTTTTTTTTTGCTCTGATTTGCTTTAAAATCTACTAAATTTCCCATATGTATTCAGGCCTCTTTCTGGGTTTTCTGTTCTGTTTTAGTGGTCTATTTGTCTATTTATATGGTACTATCACACTTTCAGTTATAGAGGATTTTTAGTATTATGTATCTTAATGTCTGATAGGGTTAGTCATTTAGCATTTCTTCGGTGTTTTCCTGGCTATTCTTGCATTTCTGAACTTTAACATCAATTTGTCTGACAAAGCTTGTTAAAGTATGACGTTAGTTTTGTTTTTTGTTTTTTTTGAGACAGAGTTTCACTGTGTTGCCCTGGGTAGAGTGCAGTGGCATCCCAGCTCACAGCAACCTCAAACTCTTGGGATTAAGCAATTCTCTTCCCTCTCCCAAGTAGCTGGGACTACAGCTGGGACACAATGCCTGGCTATTTTATGGTTCTAGTTCTCAGAGTTGTTTGGCAGGCCGGGGCTGGATTTGAACCCACCAGCTCTGGTGTATGTGGCTGGCACCTTAGCCGCTGAGCTACAGGTGTCGAGCCGCTGTTAGATTTTTAACTTAGGGAGAATGTTATCTTTATAATGTTGAGTCATCCTATGCAAGAATAGGAGGTGTCCTTCCATTTGTTCAAGAATACTTTTGTATCTTTTGAAAATGTCAAATTATGTTTTAAAATGTACTTGTTTTCCCTTTCTTTCTTTCTTTTTTTTTTTTTGCATTTTTTGGCCAGGGCTGGGTTTGAACCTGCCACCTCTGGCATATGGGGCCAGCGCCCTACTCCTTTGAGCCACAGGCCCCACCCAAAGTGTACTTGTTTTTCAACTACTTTAGAGACCACATTAAATTCTTAGGGATGTGGTACCACACAAAAATGAAGACAACAGATGTCATATTCTCTGCGGAACAAAGACCATATCTTTAATGCTAAGCTGCCCACATAGTGATTTTTCTTTTTTTTTTTAAGAGACAGTCTCATTTTGTCACCCTTGGTAGAGTGACCTGGCCTCAAAGCTCACAGCAACCTCCAGCTCTTGGGCTTAGGTGATTCTCTTGCCTCAGCCTCCTGAGTAGCGGGGACTACAAGCACCCACCACCATGCCTGGCTGTTTTTTGTGGCAGTTTGGCTGGGGCTGGGTTCGAATTCGCCACTCTCAGTGTATGGGACTGGCGCTCTACTCAATGAGCCACAGGTGCTGCCCCTCGTAAGTGATGATTGAAAAGTCTGTAGCCTGACTGACCAATGCCTTTGATGAGATTTTATCAATGTCAGCTGCAGAAGGATGCTTTGGGTAGCCAGGAAATGCCAGAGATACAGGATGACTTTCTTGGATTTTCCAGAAAGTCCTTGTAATAGAATAATTAAGCACTGGCTATGTTGCAAAGAATTTATACAAGCACACCCACCCTCTCGACCCCCACATAGAGGATGACAAGAAACAATTGCTCATGACATTGAGGACAAAGAACTGAGAGGAGCAGAACGAAGACCCTGACTCAGCCTCTCTAGACACTCTGCCCAGCCCCTCTGTCCTCCAGTCTGATGTTCTAAACCTCCTGACTTAGCCTTTCTAGACACTCTGCCAAGCCCCTCTGTCCTCAGGTCTGATGTTCTAAACCAACAGCGCCCTGATACATGAGACTTCTCATTAGTTATAATTTTTATTTAGAAATTTTTATCCATTGCTGGCATTTAGGTTACTTTGAGTAAGTTGTCTACTACCAGTCCTAGTTTAAGAACCTAATGGCCAGGTGCCGGTGGCTCAGGCCTGTAATCCTAGCACTCTGGGAGGCTGAGGCAGGTGGGTTGCTTGAACTCAGGAGTTCAAGACCAGCCTGAGTAAGAGTGAGACCCTGTCTCTACTAAAAATAGGAAAAATAGCTGGGCATTGTGGCAGATGCCTGTAGTCCCAGCTACTCAGGAGGCTGAGGCAGGAGGATCACTTGAGCCTGAGAGTTTGAGGTTGCTGTGAGCTATGACACCATAGGTAGCACTTAATCCAGAGTGACAGAGTGAGACTACGTCTCAAAAAAAAAAAAAAAAAAAGGAAGAAGAACCTAATAGGTTATATGAAAAAATCCGAGTCTGGTTAGGTCGCACAGCCCATTAGTCCCTGATTCAAGGATGGACGGCCTGCATTTAGTTTGTCTAACACCCATTCAATCTGGAAGAGAGGAAGGAGGGCTGATTACATGGTTGATACTCCAAACAGAGAGATGCCGCCAAACCTCACCTGCAGGTCAGGCTTAGTGAGATGGAGGTGAGCTCGTCAGTCACAGGCACAGATTCCAAAATTGCATAAAGCCTGCATCAGGAGACGACCCAAAGAGGCTGACTTCACTTCTGGATCCAGATCTGCTCCTAATTTTACTATGTGACCAAAGGCAAACCTTCGTGATGTCTTGTTTTATCATTCTGGGATGTTTTATCATCCCATCCTATCAAATGGGATAACGTGCCCTGCCTCTATTACTGGCATTCAATAAAACGAGACAATACAAAAATACGTTTAGGATATTTAGAAGTGCTACCCAAGTCTAAGTGATACAGTGAATTCTGTGTTCCAGCACTCTTCATTGTCCTAATTAGGAAGAAAATGAACAATTAGGTAGCTTGTGAGGGGTTTAAAAACTATCCACTTGGTGGTTGAGTCACTCTTCCAACCACAGTTGTATGTATGTCAGATCATTTTAAAAGGCCTGGGAAACCTGTGTTCCACCAACTGAAACGACGTCCAAGCCCCCGTAACTTGGCAAACAGGCATCGGAATGAGGCCATCCCCGCATTGTTGGCAGGGAAGCCTGAGGTTGAGTCAAAGGAAAAAAGTTACTGTCACTCTGGGAGAGACTCAGAGAAGGGAGAAAGAGGGATCCAGTATAATAAAAGAAAACCTCACTCTCATAGCTGTCTCTCTTGGTGTGAGCGTATTTGTTCTCTGAGTTCATGCCCATGAATAGTAAGCGTCTTTAGAGTGCTTCAATTACTTGGAAGCATTTCATGGCATAGAGATTTGTGAAATACTTCTACACAAAGCCCCAAGTGAAATCTCATACAGATAAAATTCAGACAGTGACCTGTGCTGTGACAAAGACTACCAAAGCCCATACCAGAAACTGTCCTGGCCGTTTCTCGTGGTCTGAAATTGGCTTCAGATAAATGGAGTCTAAGATAAAATGGTAAGTCTGGGAATAATGGTCTCTAGGCCCTTGGTCTCCCATTTCAGGACTCTTTTCCAGCTTTGGGGAAGTGTCCCTTTTCCTAACCTTTATCAATATTGAGCAGGTCTTACCTTTTAGTATGAATACATTTGGGGTCAGGAATCTTTTCCTTTGTATTATAATTTCAGTCTGAAGTATGGAAGTGAAAGGCCTTATTTGCTGTTAAGTTCAGTCATCAGCAAACAGGTGGGAGCATATTCAGTTGCCCTTGATTTTCACCAGTCCTGTGAGGGAGGCCGTCTCTGGGAGAGAACCACATGTATTCTTTTAGCGTACTTCAGGGTCACTTAGTGATTTGTAGCACACGGGCAGATGCCTGCTTTCTCGCCTTCCTCCACGGTTTATTGTCTTCCCTGTTCCCACTTCCTGGAGCTGCTGGAGTCTCATTCTGGGCAGTTGCTTGAGACCACACAGCCTCTGGTCCTGTCCCTGCTGAGCACCTTGCACCTCGCACCTCTTTAGGCTTCCCTA
The DNA here is from genome assembly GCA_963574655.1 of Perodicticus potto. Lineage (NCBI taxonomy): Eukaryota > Metazoa > Chordata > Mammalia > Primates > Lorisidae > Perodicticus > Perodicticus potto. The sequence continues at coordinate 21,480 of CAUYRH010060307.1, forward strand.
ACTCATCTCCAACCTCTATTTGCTCTTACCCCAGGGTCTCACAGCCCATTCTCATTGTGCTTTTCTCACCCCAAAGCCACCTGCCGCTTTCAGTTTCCTCACCCTCCCGATCTTCCTCATGGAGGTAATGGTGCTGTTTCCCAGAAGAGAATTATCCACAGGCAGGCGCAGGGGTTGGAGCCCTCGCAGCTTTCAGCCTTCATGTGCCTGGATGCTAAAGTGATGAGTGGTGAGACGACCACAGTGCCAGGCAAGGGCAGGGGCTCGATGGGAGTGAGCACAGAGAACTGTGGGCCTGGCACAAAGGATACTGGGAATGGGAGCCCAGGTCATCAACAGGCATCAGGTTACACGTGTGCACACGTGTGTGTGGAGGTGTGCGTGTGTGAGGAGGTTAGCCCCTCGTGGAACAGTGCACCGGAGAACACTGTTGCCTATAAATACAGATCTTGGAACACCTGTATTCCTACAGGTGTAGGGAGGGGAAACCTAAAAGCTTGGTTTTGGCTAGAAAAACACTATCCATTACATTCTTTGGAGTTTTCCCCCCCACTCATCCCTTAGATTATTCTATTAAATATCAAGTATAATTAAATTTATTTATCAGAAGTGATGTTATGATCATTCAATCAGCTGCACATATAACATGGTCTCCTCATGGGCTCACGATTATTTGCTAGCCTCCAAATCTCTACCCACGTTAGACACACCGCTGCCTGCCACAGCCTGCCCTCCAACATTTCCTAGTCCTTTTTTGTCTCACTGGTGGCTCCAACACTCTCCCAGCTGCCCCAGCCAGAGACTCAGCCTAGACTCCCATCTGTGCCCACTGTGGCCTCCCTCTCCAATAGCAAGGGCAGGTTCAGGCTCCCAGCTTGTCTCCCTGCCACCTCTCAGCCCTGACTTGAGATGCTGCCAGCTGCCCCCTGTGCCACTGGTACGCCTGCTCCCAGGCTTGCCGCCCTTTGATAAGGAGAACCAGGATCTTCCTACAGTGAAAATTACATCACCCCATCCTTCGCTTGCAACTTTCCAATAGTTCCCCCATTGTTGATGGGATACAGATCGGATTTCTTTCACCACGAAACCCCTGCTATTTCTCCAACCCGATATAATCTCTGCTATTTCATTCATTGGGAGTAACATGTAATGATCTCTGATGAGTCCCTTGTTTTACTTCATGCTGACTTTCTTTTCCACAGGCCACACGCACCGCTGAAAATTAGAGGGCTGGTTCCAGTTCAAAGCCTTTAGCCAGGGTGAGCTCCATCTGCAGTCCATTAGCCTTCCTGATCACATTTTGTTATCCTCCTCACACCAGAAAAAACAAACAGATGCCTCTCCCACAGCCTCTGCCGTTCCCTCAGTGTCAGAGGTTGGCTCCCAGGTGACCCCCCCCATGATCCTGTGGAGCGCCTTCCTCGGTGGTGGCTTTACCCTCCACATTGTCCCGTCTCCTCACCACCCTCAGTTCTGCCTGTTCCTTTATTTTTCTTTTTCCCCCAGAGACTCTTGGGCTCAAACTACCCTCCTGCCTCAGCCCGCTGAGTAGCTGGAATGACAGGTGTGGGCCACCATGTTCAGCTACTGGCTATTCCTTTCTGGCAAACCACCCCAGCCTCTGGCAGCTTCCTCCATTCTGACAATGTTCTTTCCCACGTTTACTTCTGCCCAGTTTTCACGACCTTCAGTGTGGGACACTTTGGTATCACTTTTGGGGACCACCTCAGCATAAAGGAGTGGCTGTCAGCAAAACCGCTCCATCTGTTGCAGCTGCCGTGGCCCTCTGGGTGACTTGGGGGCTTCATCCACCTCCCCATAAATACACCAGCCTCTCACCCAAACCACATAAACACATAACCTATGTGAAAGTAATGTGTTTCTACTGCAACCTCCTTCCAAGCTGGTTACCATCCTTAAGCTGCTAAGTACAAATTTTGGAATTGTCACAAAGTGTCTAGATTAGTTATGTTGCTTGGTTTTAAACATTTGGCTTTCTTAGAGGAACTTCTGAGTCTCTGGGGTTGCTGGAAGAAAGTAAAATAAGTTAGCACATCCCTAGGTGAACCCACCTCTCTGCTCCTCACTGCCCTCACGTTGTGAGGAGCTCGCCCTCAGGCCTGCTGACCCCTGTGCTGTCCGATACAGCAGCACCAGCCACGTGTGGCTGTTTGAAATGTGGCCAGTGTAAGATGTGCTGTAAGCATAAAACACATACCAGATTTTGAAGACTTAGTTCCAAAAGTGGAAAATATCTCAGTATCTCTGCATTGATTATATGTTGAAATAATATTTTGGATATATTGGGTTAAATAGATTATCACATTCAGCTTTATGTGTTTTCTTTTTATTTTTTAAAATGTGGCTACTAGAAAGTTTAAAATTACATGTTACCTCCTTTATGTGTCTATTGATGGTGCTGGACTCGAGCTTGGCTCAGGAAGAGGTCTCAGATATATCTAAATACACCTTCCACAGGTTTGCAGTATGTGCTTCCCTACCTTCCCCGACCCTGGCAATGCCAAGATTAGAGGTCTTGACAGTGAATCCCAAATTCCTTTCTATATTGTCCCCATAATGGAGATGGGGCAAGTAAGGTAACTGAGACCCAGGGGGAGCCACAGATAATCCAGAGTCCTGGTGGCAAAGTTAACACAGCTTTCTTTTTCTCTTCTCACCCTTCTTTTGAAGAGGCAGACAGTGATAAATCATCACAGAATTCCTAGCTGAAAACCACACCTCGTCCACATTGAATCACAAGCATTACACCATTACAACAAACAGCAACACGAAAACAAATCCCCGTGGCTGCTGTCCATTTACCAGTGAGAACTTGGTTGTCCCTTTGGAGGGCTAAACATAAGATACTTCACTTATCAAGTCTAGAAGAATATCTGTGCTATGCTGGGACTAGTGCCCAGCGACTCGGAATTAACAAAGTCATTAATCTGGATCACGTGTTCAAGTCGAGAAGCAATGAAAATGCTGTTTGTTTAAACTAGATTATCCTTAGTTCGTCAAGCTCATTAACTCTTATTAGTTTGAGAGAATGTGCTCGAATCTCATTTACAAAGTATACTTGGTAAAGAAAAACAACTCAGAAAGGCATGGAATCTGCCTTGATAATTATTTTTCATAAGAGAACTTAAATGAGCCCAAATAATGAATTGAGTGTTGCTTATGAACCTACCGTTATGGCTTTCATCTCTGGTCAACTTCACAGAAAAATCCCGTCAAGAGTCATGTGACTGCACAGGAACTTTCTGTTACTTGGGCACGTAGAGGGCTCAGCACACTTGTTATAAATGATCAGCAACTCTGGGCTGCTAACTGCTTTCTCCTGTTTTGATTTGGCCCTCCACGTTGCAATTCTGATTATGATTTTTACGGGAAAGAACACCAACCTTTCAAACAAAAGCAGCAGCCCTGGCTTTTTCTTCCTCTTTATATAATCAAGAAGCTCATAAGGATGAGTTGAATCTAATTTCAGGTCAATTCAACCTTTATGCTGTTGAGAAAAAGGTAAACCTGTAGCTAACCTGGGGGGAGTTTACAGCTGTTGACCTTGATTTTTACCAGCCTGGCTTGTCGTGAATAAAGAATAGAAAGCCAAACTGCACATTGTAAAATTAGATATAATCTTACTTTTCTGTCCTTATACTTTACCTTGTATGGAGGCAAAATATTCCCTAATCCTGCACTTTGTGAATGTAAAAATCTCATTCATAGTTAGGTGACCATCAAAAAGGAGATTATCCAGGTAGGTCTAACCTATTCAAGTAAACCTTGAAAGCTGAGACTTTTCTCTACTTGGTGGCAGAAGAGGAAATCAAAGAGATTTGGAGCATGAGAAGCATTTTTGGCTTGATAATAGTGTCATATGCTGAGGAAAGTGGGTGCCCCCGGCTGTCATTCAGCAGGGAAACAGGAGTTCAGACCTACACCCACTAGGACCTGGATTCTGACGGTAACGTGAAGGATCTTGGAAGCAGGTAAGATCCCAGATACCTTGATTTTGGCCTTGTAAGACGCTAAGCAGAAAACCCAGTTATAACCACGTGAACTCTGACCATGTGGCAGTAATAAGTGGGTGTTGTTTTACTAAGTTTTTTTTTTTTTGAGACAGAGCCTCAAGCTGTCACCCTGGATAGAGTGCTGTGGCATCACAGCTCACAGCAACCTCCAATTCCTGGGCTCAAGCGAATCTCTTGCCTTAGCCTCCCAAGTAGCTGGGACTACAGGCACCCGCCACAACGCCTGGCCATTTTTTGTTTGCAGCCATCTTTGTTGTTTGGTGGGCCCAGGCTGGATTTGAACCCGCCAGCTCAGGTGTACGTGGCTGGCGCCTTAGCCTGTTGAGCACAGGCGCTGAGCCTGTTTTTTTTTTTTTTTTTTTGAGACAGAGTCTCACTATATTGCCCTGGACAGAGTGCCATGGCGTCACAGTTCACAGCAACCTCAAACTCTTGGGCTTAAGCGATTCTCTTGCCTCAGCCTCCAAAGTAGTAGATTACAGGCATCCACCACCATACCGTGCCCCGCTATTTTTTTGTTTTAGTTGTCATTGTTGTTTGGCAGGCCTGGGTTCCAACCTGCCAGCCCTGGGGTATGTGGCCGGTGCCCTAGCCACTGAGCTATAGGTGCTAAGCCCTATTTTAGCTAAGTTTGTGGCAATTGGTTGTGCAGTAAAAGAAAACTAGCAGGGGCAGTGTAATCCTAGCACTCTTGGAGGCTGAGGTGGGTGAATTGCTTGAGCTCAGGAGTTAAATACCAACCTGAGCAACAGTGAGACCCTGTCTCTACTAAAAATAGAAAAACTAGCCAGTGTTGTGGTGGGCACTTGTAGTCCCAGCTACTCAGGAGGCTGAGGCAAGAGAATCGCTTGAATCCAGGAGTTTGAGGTTGTGAGTTAGGCTGATGCCACTCCTGGGGCCATAGAGTGGAACTCTGTTTTAAAAACTAACACACCTGGGTAATTTATTGGAATCCATAGCTTTTCTTTTCTGTTTTGGGTAATAAATGCACTGAGTTGCCTCAGGTGTATTACTTGTTCTCTAGCCTATAAAACCTGCCTCAGTGAGGTCTTTTTTTTTTGCAGTTTTTGGCTGGGGCTGGGTTTGAACCCACCACCTCCGGCACATGGGGCTAGTGCCCTACCCCTTTGAGCCACAGGTGCCACCCCCTTGGTGAGTTTTTATGAAGATTAAATGGGATCCACAAGAAGTGTTTACTGCAGAAGCCAGCACTTGGCAAGATCTCCGTCAAGCTGCTCTCAGTAGGAATATTTATATGGCCCCCAAAGTCCGCCTAAATATAGAGCTTCCTGTATATTACCGCATGGTTCTAGGTACATTGGAACCAGCTTTATATTTTCTCAGGCTTCTGTATGTGTGCTGGATTCTATGACGATATTCATCAGATCAAGTTCACATTCATCAAAGATTTGTGTTGGGAGATGAACATATGAAGAGGTATACAAAGTAGTCTTTGTCTTCAGTCTGCCCAGATATTTGTAGGATAGAATTATGTAAGCAAACAATTGGAATACAGTGTCACCTGTGCTTGTATAAACCAAATGCTGAGTCCACAGTGCCTTTCCATTGCATCCAAAAAAAGAAGTGGTTTAATAAGTAGAAATGAGAGGGGAAAGCACTCCAGGTGGAGGGGCATTTGCAGTGATTGGGGGCTGGAGGGCATCTGAGTGAGTGAGGTGGGATGGAAGGAGGAGCTGAGACAGGCTGAGGACTGCATTTGCTCTGGGGAGCTCCCAGGGGTTTTCTGGCAGTAAAGTAACCTGATCAAATCTACTATAATAAAAAAAGTGTTTGTGATGCAGGGATTGCACAGGATGGATTGCAGGGGAAAAAGACTGGCTTAGAACAGGAGCAGGAGGCTGGCATAGGGACAATCTAACTCTCAAGGGAAATACACAGAAATCTCCCAAGATCCTTTCTTCATGGAGATGTTTTGAGATTCTAACACTTTAGTTTCATATCACTTGCAAATGTCTGCCATGGTGCACAGCAAAGCAGGAACTTTCATACCGGTGAGGCATGGTCCTGCCTGGCTGCCTGAGCTGATTAGAATGGGAAGGGTGGAAGCAGAGAGCAGTGGCCTGAGCCCCAAAGAGTAAAAGCTGTGGTCAGACTGTAGAGGAGACACAGGGCTGGAACAGAAGCTTCCTGGGCTGGCTTGAGGGACTGGGCATGGATTCCTTTCTAACTGGGAAAATTCTCAGTGCCCAAGGAGGGAAACGTACTTAGTTCTGAATTAGGACTCAGAACTCCTTTCTCGTAGAAACAATGTTATGAACAGTTATAAGACTGGCTCTTCCATGACAATACAAGTGTGTCTGAAATCTAGTCCACTTGTAGCTTTATTTTTTCTTCTTTTGGATATTTCACTAACAACCAGGGTTTTATAATAGTACCTTTTTGTAAAGTGGAGATTGTCTAAGAGTTCATAATGATGTGAGTTTACCAGATATAAGGATTGTTTTGAGAGCTGGGCATGGTGGCTCATGTCTGTAATCCAGCCCTTTGGGAGGTTGAGGTGGGAGGATGACTTCAGGCCAGGAGTTTTGAGACCAGCCAGGGCAACACAAACCCCATCTCTGCCAAAAAACAAAATAAATAAAGATTGTCTTGAGAATTTCATGTGCTGCTGCAAAGGACTGGATCAGAAGATACCATCCAGCATACTGGGCTGGAAACATTTCTGTTTAAAAATGAATCACAGTTTTGCTTTTTAAATTAGAATAGAACTTTATTTGTGGAGTCAAGATCTTTAAAAAATCATTTTATACTTAAATGTATGCAATACACTTTGATACATTAATGTTGTTGATATGATATATATTTACCATATCAGAGTATCTTGTAAAACAATGTCCAATAGTTTATAATCAAAATGAGTTATGTTTAATATGATATTTATATGGAATAACTTCAACATTACAATGACTAAAACAAATGCCATTTAAATTTGAGTTATGATGAAGCGCATTTGCAATATAATTTTGTCAAAAAGTTTTATATAGAAAAAATAGGCTTAAATTACGTGCTTATTAATTTCTAGAAAAGTATGATATACTTGTCTTATGAAAATGACTCTGCTGACTCTCCAGCAGTAGAACATATTTGAAATACATTTCTGTGTAGGATGAGGAGATAGAGGTTTCTTCTGGACTGTCAGCCCACACCTGGGAGACCAAGGGGATGAAGGTCTATGGCTGAGGACTGGCGGGACTGAGTCCGGTTTCATTAACACCTGTTTTATCTGAGTCAGAGGATCATTCCATTGACTATCACATGTAAAGAAAGCTTTATATTTTCTCAGGCTTCTGTATTTGCCATGATATTTCACAGAAGTGATATTTAACTCATGGTAAAAGCTTGTTTGAACAAAAACAGTTTTCACATTCAATTCTACATAATGAGGACACTTCCAAAATTCATTGGCCCATCTTAACATTACTTTGCTGATGTAGAGAAAATGAATTCTGATGGTGAGATCCATGTGTAGATACGAATATGTATATATATCTTTATGTATTCAATGTCAGATACATTTCTGCTTCCTTGTCTATTAGAAATCAGCAACCTCCAGCTCCTGGGCTTAGGCGATTCTCTTGCCTCAGCCTCCCGAGTAACTGGGACTACAGGCACCCACCACCCTCGGTACATGGGGCTGGCGCCCACTCACTGAGCCACAGGCGCCACCCAGAAATCACTTCATTCTTAAAGAGATTCTTCTTTGGGAGTGTAGTCAGTTTATACACCTGATTTGACAAAATGTGATGGTTGGCCCTAAGCATCTTCTGATTGTATAATCACAAAGCACTTTCCGATTTCTCATCTTTCTGGAACTTAGGACAATCTGATGTGACAATGAGGGTTGGCATGATTATTATTTGAAAGATAAATACAAATGAGTCCAAAGAAGTTAAGAAGCTTCAGTTCACACAGGTGGTAAGTGATAAAACCAGGACGACGTCTGGTGCTCAGGCTTGAGTGCTGGCTGGTTGACGTTGGTGAAGATAAAATGCAAGGTGCTGTGATCTGGGAATGGCTTTCCATAAACAAAGCTGATAGTGTTTAGAAAGTGGTTTTGCTGCTGTCACGTTTGAGAGCTCTACCAGGTACTGACAGGAACTCATTTATTTATACCCCAACAAACTTAAGCCAGAAATACTTAAGAACCAGAAATACTTTTTGCAATTCCCTCAGAGTGTATACAAGCATATATGTATGTAAGAATTTTCATAATATATATTTACAATTATTTCTAAATACCAAGACACCATATTGATTTTTTTGTAAGAGCATTTGCTATAGATCATTCCAATATAGGTATGAAACAGTCTTGGCACACTTTATCTTTGCAAGTATAGTGCAACCTAGAATGTATTTTTCCTTTTACCTTATTCCCCTTACCCCTGTTTTTGATTGTTTACAAATTCATTTACACGTCTGTAAGTTCCTTGGGGCTAAAGATTGAGCTAGATTCCTTTGAAGCTGATACAACTCTTACCTGAGGGCCTAGCACAGTGCTATGCATATAGCAGGCATTCAATAAGTGTTAGTTGAATGCATGCCTGTGGTCTTTATACACTTTAATTTGGTTAAAGTAGGATTTTACCTGTAGCATTTGGCCTAAAGAGTTTTGGATATGTAAAAACATTTTCATAGTAAACAATACTTTTTTAAAAGCATAAGAAATATGGTAATTTAATACAAACTATGCATTCTAACTACTCTTTGGTTATTTTAAACAAATTATTTGTTTTTTTTTAACTAAAGTGATACTAAAAATATAAAAATACAACTACAGAAATTAGCTTAATCTGTAAACATAATAAACACGTAAACATATTTACTACATAACTGTACAAGTATAAAGAATGACTGGTAAAGGCAAATACTATACATTTAACTCAGTTCTTCAAGGCATAATTTAGAAATACTGCTTTGTGGAGCTTTAGTTGAATGTTTGAAGAAGAAATTCTTCTAACTACACTAAACATGAAAAAGTGATGACTACACCAATGAACTGTAAGGATATATGGGCAGGAGGAAGGCTTTAATACTTTATACTCATTGTATATATGAATTTGCTTCACATGTCTTAAGAACGACATGTTTAATAAAACTGCATATTCACAAAAGCCAAATACTTTAAAAGTGAAAAAGTAAACAATTTTTTTGCAAGTGCATCAGTTGACTAAAAACATAGATAACACATTTTCTATGGTTCTTCTAAATATCTGGGCAGTAAGGTGCTTTAGGCAGGTCTAAAACATAATAACTAGCTGGCAAATAGTGCTAAATATAGTGTAGTTACTCAGTATTAAAGTTTCCCCCCCCAAGATTTCAGTTTTCCTTCTCAAAAAGCATCAAACTTTTCACACATGACACTTATCACAAATATTTCACAGTTATAACTTCAGTAGTTTAAGAAAGAACTGCCTAGTAAATACTACATGAGAGGTAAATATCAAAGATAAAACTCACTATTTCAGGCACACAGGACTTAGAGCCAATATTGTGAACTCCAAAGATATAATGAAACAATTGCATAAATGCCACATGTGATTTAAAAGTGATTGAGATCATGGAAAAATTGTCATATGGTTTCTTTCAATGCTCTTATATGATCTCCAATATCTGGGAAGAATCAGTGGCCAAGTTTTAGTAGTTCCCTGGAAAATTTTAAGCCAAGACTTTGCTTATAAAACGGCAGCAGTAAGAACACCATAGATTGTTATTTGTACTCTAATCAACTCCATCAAAACCCTGAGTGTTTTCAATTGCCATCTGAAGTTTATCCCATAATTCTTCAAATGACTCATAGGGTGGCAAGTCCAAGCGATTAAAGCTGAAAGAAAAGAGAGGAACTGGTTATGAGACATTGACAAAGTATCACTCCAGCAAACACGGCAATGCTGCTCTTTGTGATGAGTATGTCCAACAACACTAAGAGCCAAGTTCACACCAGGGGTGGAAGACATGGGAGTAGCCTCTAGGCATTGACTCTCCCATGACTCCTTGGTGGGTCCTCCCATCCCCACCTCCACCTCCACAAGTCTGAGTTCCTTTGCCATCTCAACCTCCCACATGTAATGTTCTAGTCTCTCTCGGGATGGTCTTAGAGGCAACATATGGTCAACAGTTTAGATGACCCTCTGATCTTCAGCTACCTGGACTTCAAATCTAGACTGACTTGCTTAAAGAAATACCTGTTCCTGGGTTAGTGTCACTGACTCCTTATCCATAGCTGCCACTGATGCAGCACAGAGCGGGCTAGGCTTGCTGCAGCTAGACTAACAGGAATTTTGCTTTCTGAGGCTTGTTTTGTCAGGGTCTATGCAACTGCTTACCAGGTATGAGCTCTGGGCAGCTTTTCAGGGCTACCCCACTGTTCAACTGTAAATGACTGTGGTCCATTTGAGCCTGTAAGGGAGAAGAGTTTGGTTTCACTTACTCTATATACAGGAATCTCTAGGCATTACAGAACTCACTTTTCTGATGTGAACTTAAACATACAGGGAATCAATCTTTTTTTTTTTTTTAAACTTAAATGAACACTGTCCTGTGCTTGATGGCTTCATGAACTGAGGATTCCTTGGCAGTTCATTTGTGACCACCGTTAATCACTCTGCTTTGCTGTTTCCTGGCCCTGTACGGAGTTTCATTTCTGTATAGGATTTCCTTCAAAGGTACACAGAGAAGTGAGCTTAGCTTCCCTTCCTTTTTTCTCTCTCTCTCTCTTTTTTTTTTGAAACAAAGTGTCTCACTTTCTTGCCCCTGGTAGAGTGTCATGGTGTCACAGCTCGCAGCAACCTCAAACTCTTCGGCTCAAGCCATCCTCTTGCCTCAGCCTCCAAATAGCTGGGACTATAGGTGCTTCCTGCATTGCCTGGCTATTTTTTTTTTTTTTTTTTAAGAGATGGGGGTCTTGCACTTGCTCAAGTTGGTCTCAACTGGTGAGCTCAAGCAATCCACCTGCCTCGGCCTCTCAGATGACAGGCATGAGCCACCATGTCCAGCCCTTTTTTTTGTAGTTGTTGAACAATCTTTGACCTTGTAAACTGTACAAAGTATGGAGGGCTTCATGAATCTGTGCCATCCTGTGCAGGGGCCATAATCATCTCAGTATTGTTCCCATTTTAGTATATGTGCTGCTGATGTGAGCACTTTCTTTCCTTTTTGAGTACCGGTGAAAATAGCTTTAAGTTTTCTAATTATACATGTACAAATAATCTCACTATAAAAACGTAAGGCAAAAGAATAAAATACAATGAAAGACATAAAAACTCACCTCAGATCCTCCCTGTAATGCTGGGTGTAAGTCCTGTCATGAATCTTCCTGTGCATGTGCATGAATAATTTTACGTGCACACGATCATGTGATGCAGTCTACATTTACCCTTTATTATGGACATTTTTAGAAACTCTCTTTTTCTTCAGATTTTTTACTTAGTTCTTCCTTTTCCAATCTTTACCATATCCCAACCAGCAAGTAATCAGTGTTGACAACCTCATCTGTAACTTTCCATAATTTTTTCATGACTTATAATCCTATGCAAGTATGTCTGTGTGTTTGCCAGAAATAGCACTAAAGATATTTAACATTCTCAACATTGGGAGGTTTCCCAAAAGCCTAACTTTTCATATATCACCTATCACAATTATTTTCAAAGTTAAAATTTCAGTACTTTTGTCAATGTTTTCCATAATGTGGGATACTATATATTCCTTTCAATTCTCTCACCTAAACAATCCATTGTGAAAACTAAAATGATACAAATTTAACATACTTTTTTTTTTTTTTTTTTGAGACAGAGCCTCAAGCTGTCACCCTGGATAGAGTGCGGTGGCATCACAGCTCACAGCAACTTCCAATTCCTGGGCTCAAGCGAGTCTCTTGCCTCGGCCTCCCAAGTAGCTGGGATTACAGACGCCTGCCACGGCCATTTTTTGGTTGTAGCCTTCATTGTTGTTTGGCGGGCCCAGGCTGGATTCGAACCCGCCAGCTCAGGTGTATGTGGCTGGTGCCTTAGCCCGCTGAGCCACAGGCGCCGAGCCAAATTTAATATACTTTTAATTGGCTATACTACATTGCATTATAATATTAACATTTTTCAGCAACTTCTTTCTGTAAATCCGTAAGAATTTGAATTTATATCCAACCACAAACAACTTTGCCTCTTGTGTGCAGGATTTTTGACCTAAATTCCAAACAATGCTTAAATCATAGTGGATGGCGGTAGGCCTGGTTTGCGTAAAAGAGAGAAGAGGAGCTAGAAATGGCATTTGCTTGCTCTGCCTATATATTTTTTCTACTAACTGGCTCAAGTAGAAAAGAGAAAAAAGGAGTCAGGTGAAACCACTAAAAAGACAAAGGCTAAGAAGTCCAGGTAGGTAAGGAATGAACAAGTTGGTTGGTAGCAAAGCTAACCACTGTGAGTGGTTACTTGAGGTGGAGAAGTAGCAGCTGTTTGACTGGTTCTGCCAACACACGTAAATGAAGTTTACCAAGCAGACCAAGTTTGCCAAAGAGAGAGGGCTTGGCAATCCCATCAGATGGTAATTTTTATTTGCACGAAAACTTCAGCTTAGGGATTTGCCAGGTAGCAGTTCCTGACATTTGGTTCCTAGAACAATTCTTGTTTGTCGTTCTGAGTAGATATCTAACTTTAGCTACACCTTTTCTAAAAGATTTACTCCTCATATCTTTAAAAGCAGGTAAGCACCATTCTAATAAACAAAATATGAATCCATGTGAGAAAAGCTGCTATGATCTACATCAGAAACAGCACTTTTTAATAAAACATACCTCTAGTGTATCAATCACCTGAAAAACAATTTGACTGGATATACGGAATTTCACTTTATAGAAAGCTAGATTAACATTAACTATTCTGAAAATCAAGCAATATATGCAGACTCATCTCTAGTCCTGAGAAATGAAAAATAGCAGCCCAGTGAGTTTCTCTGTCCCAGGGTTTTCTTTCTTTCTTTCTTTTTTTTGTTTTTTCGAGACAGTCTCATTATGTTGCCCTCAGTAGAGTGCTGTTGTGTCATAGCTCACAGTAACCTCAAACTCTTGGGCTTAAGCTATTCTCTTGCCTCAGCCTCCTGAGTAGCTGGGACTACAGGTGCCTGCCACAATGCCCGGTTATTTTTTGGTTGTAGTTGTCATTGTTGTTTAGCTGGCTGAGGGCTTGCTTGCTTGCCAGCCTCGGTGTATGTGTCTGGCGCTGTACCCACTGAGCTATGGGAGCCACCCTGTCCCAGTGATTTTCAGTTGGTGTGCCATGAAAAAATTTAAAGATCGTTAATTAAAGTATTTTCAAAATATGTTCAAAGCACACTAAGTACTTTTTTTTTTTTTCTAATTTTTGATCAGAGTAATTTAAGTGTGCTGTGGAAGTTTAACTATAGGTTAAAGTGTGCATGAGATAAAAAAGGTTGAAAAACACTAGAAGTTATGCTTTCTGTGAAATGGAAACATAGTGGGAATAGAATTAAAGTTCAAGAATGGAAAGTAACTCAAGCCATTTGATGTTTCCAGTGTTCTCCTTCATTATTCGATTAGAAGGTGTAAGTATATTTTGGCCTACTTCAGTGTATCTGATTATTTAAAAATCTTAATTCTTTTTAAAATTAAGCTAAATGTCAGTATGAATGAAAGAAGCTTTCAGATCAATCAGACATGAAAAAGACAACTGGCATCACTCCATTTTTTAATTAGCTATGGAAAGTCCTTACCATATAGTTCAGCAAATCCATTCATAGGCACACGGGATGTGCCGGTGACAAACTGAAGTAATCTTATTCTTTTTTCTGAATCCATCATTAAAACAGCCTAAAGAAGATAAAAGCATCATTTAGGGAACGTGACTGCAATATAAGGTAAAAAAAAATTATCCTGAAAAATATGCTGTCAGAATTATTAAGAGCATTAATAAACACTAAATTTGCATGTTTCTTTTCGCTGAATTTGCATTTATGGATGGTTTATAAAGTTCTTGAAGACTTTATTTAAGGCTACATGGCAATTCTTTAGAATGGGATTATAACCTACTGGAGTAACAAAATTTCTATTCTCATGTGACTCATGGCTTTTTGAAAATTATATTTAGTGATATTATTGAATGGCATGCCCATTTCTCTATGAGAAAATTTAAAGAAGCTATGTAAAGATACCCTGTAGGTTATTTCAGGTTCTCTTAGATGACCTCCTGTGATAGAAAACTCAGCCTATCATCAGCATTTACTACATTCTGAATGCTTTACCTATTTATAAATATTATAGAAGTTGGACCATACCCAGGAGGTGTGTATATACAGAAAACAAAATCATAAATTTGCTGGGCTATATTTTTCTGTATTAATATAATCCATGGGTACAGTTAATGAAGAATAGACTTAAATATGATTAAATCTATCAAAAAGAAGGGATGATAATATAAATCTTAAGTTACCTTCCAAAACCACTGAATGACCTGATGATTCACACTGTAGCCGTTTTTATACTTTGTATGTTCTCTCCAGTCGTTCACATCAACATCTCCCAATCCACACATGAGAAGCTACATCAGAAGAAATGTCAAACTGTGAGCAAGAAAAATACTGGGTATAAAATTCCTGTTTTAAAAATAAAAATAATACTTCTTACCTCTAGTTCATTTTCATCAAAAATTTTGATGAGATCCTGTGGTATTAGTTCAAAAAATCCCTGGAAGAAAAAAAAAAAACGTATTTAAAAACCTGGTTAGCAGGATCATTTCCCCCTTCACTGGGGTTGGCTGATTTCTCCACACCAGCAGTTCTCAACCTGTGGGTCGTGACCCACAGGAACTGTATTAAAGGGCTGCGGCATTAGGAAGGTTGAGAACCACTGCTCTACACCTTCCTTGTTTCTTCCGCTGCCTCTTCTAGATTTCTCTTTGTGCTGTGTATTTCACTTTTTACATCTATGTTCCTTGAGAGCAGGACTTATGTCTGTTTTTGCCTAGGCCAGCACCACACACATAGGCTTCAATATTCAATGAATAAAAGCATGTGATACATACTTAACAGAATATTTTATGTTAGCTTAAGAAATGGGTGCCCCAACAACAGCCTGTATATCCATCGACTGGAGAGGTTTAAATAACTTCTGAATTTATATTATGAATAAAATACACCAACAAAGAAACATAGCTAGATGTATTAACAAGATCTCTAAAAAATATTTGAAAAGGGAAGAAAGCAAGTCACAAAACAACATATATGATGCAATTCTAATAAATGATATGTTACTCTATCCCTACAGTACTCTTATTCCTTTGCTCTCCCTAAGGCTACTTAAGGGGAGGGAGTGGGATTGGTAAAAGTGGGGGGAATATGGGGGACTGAATGGTTATTTTCTAGACTTTTTGAAAGATTCAATTTTAACAGTGAGCATCTAAAATATTCATAGACTGTTTTGTTGACATAAAATATAACTTAGAACGGTTTTATAAAGCAAGCTGTATATTTGTTTTTCTCCGCTGTGATGAAGCCTTATATTTGAAACTTATAGATTTACTCTGAAATTATAGAAAAAAAAAAGAAAATGAATACCTCTTTAAAAGCAGCCATTTGCTTCTGGATCCGGTTCACAAATCGCCACTGTATTACAAGACTAAAAAGAAACAAAACATTTCATTCTTTTTTTGTGTGAACCAGGAACAAATTTTAAGCCATATTTATTCCAGTTAGCAAGAAAACATAAAGACTAGCGAAGCCCAAGGCAGATGTTGAATATGAGTGTGTGACACTGCATTGTTACAGAAAAAAGAAGATTGAGATTCTGGATAAAGGGGGAGAGAAAGAAGATAAGAAGACTCTTTTTGGAATAAAATACAACATTTTCAGTAGACTACTCATAAAATACTTACTAAATATATTCCTTTTTGTTCTTATTGGTGACAACTATTTCTGATCCACCAGTTTTCAACTCATGTTGATGTGTCTAAAATTAAACACAATCCATTTATTATTTTAGTGAGAACAATTTTAAAAGCATGCATATTTTGTCCTATCAAAACCCTGGTGTTTATAAATTGGTTCCAGTCAAAAGCTAAAAGCTTAGAAACCTTAAAATAATAGTTTTACTAAATAAAAATGGAATAAGTCATATGTCACAGAAACAATACGTTCTTGCTTGTAGAAAGCTTATGTTACTAGAAAATAAATGTAAAAACAGAGCATAGAAATGTGTTGAACATATGCATTACCATCTAAACTTAAGTTACAACATTTGTTTTACAATTTATGTACCATTTTAATCGATCGAATTTCACAAACCTGTCCAAAAAGTTCTTCATCTATGACAAACCTGAGGTCCAATTCTGTTGGGTCATTTTCAAGAATCCATCTTAGGGAATTGTAATATTCACTATCCTAGATGGGGAAGATCACATATATACCATGTTTATATATAAGAAAGACACCTGAACTTGCAAAAAAAGTATGTTGAGGGGCTGAATAATTGGGAGAAAGATAAGAAGGTCAGTTGGACATCTTTCTGTACTCTCATGCACGTATTATAAAAGATGGACGTCAGGTAAGTACAAGCATAAAAATGCATTAGTCAATACAGTAGTGCCCACTTAAAAGTCCAGAAGTCTATATATGTGAGAGTGGGGGAGGTATAGGTTTTATAACCCAGTTAAAGGGTTAAATAAAGCAGTGTTCAGATTCATGGATACCAGGGGCAGTCTAGTACCTTTCTTTCTTTTTATTTTTTTGAGACAGAGTCTCACTATGTCACACTCAGTAGAGTGCCATGAGCACAGCTCACAGCAACCTCTAACTCTTGGGCTTAAGCGATTCTCTTGCCTCAGCCTCCCAACTAGCTGGGACTATAGGCGCCCGCCACAACACCTGGATATTTTTTGTTGCAGTTGTCATTGTTGTTTAGCAGGTCCGGGCTGTGTTCGAACCCGCCAGCCCTGCTGTATGTGGATGGCACCCTAACCACTGAGCTATAGGTGCTGAGCCTCTAGCACTTTTCTTACATGCCCATCAGACTGTGTGTAAAATGTTTAAGTAGCTACAAAGAGGTGGTGGTTTATTTCTGGCCCAAGCTAAAGAAAAATCTCAAATATAGCAACTAATTAACCAACTCAACTACAGTCTTATGACTTAGAAAAAAGTCATACTGTTTGCACTTATTATGAAAAGAATAAAAAATATACTTGGAACTGAGGGAGAAGTCTTAGAATCCATGTGTGCACATTGTATGGGGCTATTCAGCAGCACAGGTAGCGAATAACAAGGCTATATAGTCAGGGATTTCATCTTTGGGTTTCTGTTTTCCTTGTAGGGTCCTAACACAAGCCCTTGCCTTTGGATTATCACTTCTAAAATATACATCATTCATCAATGAGATCATGATTCAAGTACTGATGCAAAAGATAGCTGTTGTATGGCATATTGAAGTATTTGGGGGAAGTTCACTGATATGCACGACCTACTTTGAAATGCATGAAAAAACTAAGATGGATTGATAATGTGATAACGTGAATACAGAAAAAAAGCCAATGATAGGTGGTAGACGTGCAAGTGTGAGTACAAAATTTTCAACTTTATGTATTAGAAAATGTTTGTACTAAAATGTTTAGGAAGAAAGTTCATTTGTATTTTGAAACAATTCAATTATCATTAAAAGTTAGCCCTTTAAAATGTTCAAGTTGCTTGTTAAGTTACACTTGTATCACAGAAGTGAACAAGACATACCACTGATTCCATGTCGTGAAGTGTTATTGGCTTGTGCAGCATCATCTTGTAAAATGGGCGGATGAAGAAACCTTGCAAGATTTCAAATACATGTAAAGTGATTATCAAGTAAAAGAAGACAGGTAATTACATTCAAAAGTTTTATCGTTAATACTGACCATCCAACAGTTTGCCATGATAAACTGCCATTCCAGCTACCCGACCAATAAACTTGAAGTATGAGAGGTGATCTTCATTGCACAGTCCAGAGTTTGGATTTATCTGTAGGGTATAATTATCCCTGTAAAGACAACCACATTTAAATGCTCCTATTGAAAAACTTTTATACAGCAAATAATTATAAATTATCTCTCTCTTTTGGGTTGTTTACCTCTATGAGAAACACATTCCACCACTGGATTCAATGGTTTTAAAAATAGTTATTTCTATCGAAAGGCAGAAATTATCTAAATGGCCATCAATGGGTGAATTAATATATAGCACATACAAATAATGGAATATTCAGCCTTAAAAAGGAAGGAGATTCTGCCACCTTACAGCATGGATGAACCCTGAAAACATGATACAGCAAAGAAAAATCAGCCTGTCACAAAATATTGAATGAGTCCCACTTACATGAGATACTTAGAGTAGTTGAATTCATAGAGACAGAATGTAGAATAGTGGTTGCCAAGGAATAGGGAGTTAGTCTTTATTGGGTACAGAGTTTCAATATTTTAGGAAGATAAAGTTCTTGAGATCGATGATGGCTGCATAACAGTGTGAATGCACAATGGTAAATTTTATGTCATGTAAAAAGTTACTTCTGAAACATTAGTTATGATCTTTTTCTTGCATAACATACATTTTCCTTGCCTCAAACAACTCTTTTTTTGTGTTTTTTTTTTTTTTTTTGGAGAGACATAGGCGCATTTTATTGCCCTGGGTCGAGTGCCGTGGCGTCGCACAGCTCACAGCAACCTCCAACTCCTGGGCTCAGGTGATTCTCTTGCCTCAGCCTCCCAAGTAGCTGGGACCACAGGCGCCCGCCGCAACGCCCGGCTATTTTTCTGTTTTTGCAGCTGGGCCGAGCTGGGTTTGATCCCACCACCTTCGGTATATGGGGCCGGTGCCCTAATCGATGAGCCACAGGAACTGCCCGTTTTTTTTTTTTAAAGATAAGAGTCTCAAGCTGTTGCCCTGGGTAAAGTGCTCTGGCGTTATAGCTCACAGCAACCTCAAACTCTTGGGCTTAAGCAATTCTCTTGCCTCAGCCTCCCAAGTAGCTGGTACTACAGGCACCTGCCACAATGCCTGGCTATTTTTTCTTGCAGTTGTCATTGTTTAGCTGGCCCGGGCTGGGTTCAAACCACCATCTTTGGTGTATGTGGCCGGCACCCTGCTGACTGAGCTATGGGTGCTGCCAAACAACTCTTATTTTTAAAACAGTGATTTTTTTTTTCTTTTTCTGTGTATTGTCAAGGTCATTGTAAAGGTACTTACGTAGCAGAATATTCAAACAACCCATAATAAGGGTTAAACATTTCCTTTGAGATCAGGAAGAACCATTCTCTGGCAACTCCTCCATAATCTAATCCCTTTTCACCATCAAACTCAATCCATAGTCGAGCCTTGAGGAAGTCGGCTTTCTTGACACCCATAATTCTCCTGTAGGAGTCCTCAAGAACAGTGGCACGGCGAAGTTTCATTTCAAATTTGTTTGGAATGTCATTCTGAAAACCCAGAGAAGAGACACTTATGGCTTAAATCACTTCAACATAATGACAAGCTGTAACAGGCAGTGAGCTCCACCCAGGGGCGTCTCTTTTTTCTTAAGTAATCCAGTCACCGACTAGGTATATTGTCTTAATTTTCCTCTACAGTATAAAAGTGTTTGTGCATTTTCTCTAACCACTTAATAACACAGGCTTCTGATTTTTAGATCTGAAGAAGCTATTGCTGGTGATGATGATGCCCACACGACGGCATTTCATTAGAAGTCCTTTCCAGTTTAAGTCCCAGGGAACACCGTTCTGTGATCTACAGTCTAGCCATCGTCTTGCCTGTCAGGGTTTCACCTACTTCCACCTTCCCTCCTCAGAGTCTGTCCTGCTTCACTCACTAACAGATGCTAACATTTATAGACTGCCAGGCAGCGTTCCCCTAGGGTGATGATGCAACTCATTTAACCTTATAACAGCTCCTAAAGAAGCAAGTAGTATTGTCTCCATTTTATAGATGAAGAAACTGAAGAAGACAGAAGTTAAGAAAGCCTCTACTCCTAGGTCTTTGCTTTTCATTAATGAGCTGCATTGCCTCACTAGTCTTCTGTGTAGCCTTCATTTATTTGACAAGCGTAGGTAACTATGCCTTAGGCAGATCTTAGTGTGAATTTTATTTAAAGAAAAAAACCGGAATATTTTATTCCTGAGTGTTTCATGTACAGTTTTCAAGTGGAAACCAGTACAGAAAACAACATTCTGTCACTTCAAAACAGGAAAAAGAGGCCAGCTCTAAGGTCAAAAAAAATCAATTTCACTCTCAATGTAGCTGGGGAAAATGGAAAGCCCCATACGAACACTAATGTAAGCAGCTTACGTACGCAATGTAAGCACAATGTAAGCAGATTCCTCCGCTGCTTATACCATAAAAAATGGTAAGCTTCGTGGTCTACTGAGCCCCCCTGAGCACCAACCCTAGTCCCCCGCATGGCTTCCTCTACGCTCCGACGAGATGAAAGAAGCTATCACGAACCAAGAGAAACTCACCAAACTGCAGGCACAAGTTGGGAAAGGAACTGCTTGCAGGAAGAATATAGAAAAGCTACAGCAGATGATAAAAAACTTCAGTTCTCCTTAAAGCAGTTAGGGGTAAACAATCTCTCTGATATTGAAGAGGTGAATATGTTTACAAACCAAGGAGCGTAACCCACTTTAACAACCCTAAAGTTCAGGCATCTCTGGCAGCAAACGCTTTCACCATTACAGGCCATGCTGAGACAAAGCAGCTGATAGAAATGCTACCCAGCATCTTAAACGAGCTTGGTGCAGACAGTCTGACTAGTTTGAGGAGGCTGGCTGATGCTCTGCCTGAACAATCTGCGGACGGAAAAGCACTACTTGCTACTGGAGAGGATGATGATGATGAAGTTCCAGATCTTGTGGAGAATTCTGATGAGGCTTCCAAGAATGAGGCAAACTGAACTGAGTCAACTTCTGAAGATGAAACCTGAAGAAGTTACTGGGAGCTGCTATTTTATGACGCTTTTTAAAATTGTTTTTGTTTATGGATCTAATAAAATCTAGATCTCTAGTATTTTTCAGCCCAAGCCCCTTGGACATTGCAGCTCTTTTCAGTTTTTGCTTATACATAACTCATTCTTTGCAGCTAATTAAGCTGAAGAAGCCTGGGAATAAAGTTCGAAAGAAAGGTTAGGAAAAAAAAAAGAAGAAAGAAAAAAATAGTAAGCTTAGAGAAAAGCAATTTTAGACTGGAGACTAGGCAGCCAGTGCAGGTAAGCATTTATCAAAGACCTCCTCTGAGCCAGGCCCTTTGCTGGGGAGATAGTGTGGTAGGGCCAGGGATGGGGGAAAAGAAGGGACAAAACCAAGGCCTAAGATGTGGCTGCTGCTTCAAGGAGTTTATAATCTGGTGTGTTATGTGAGAAACTGAGACTTAAAAGAGTAGGATAATTGCTAACAGAGATATAAACTGTTCTACGGGGACATAAAAGATTGAGCTATTAACTGTGAAGAGGCCATTGAGGAGACTTGGAGAAGGGAGGTAAGGACTGAGGAACGGCATGTGTGAGGAGTCTGAGAGATTTAACAGCTGCAAGAAAGAGGAGGAAAAGAAGAAGGGGAGGAAAAGCAGGGATTACAGTGAAAGAAGAAGCTAGAAAAGTAGTCTGGGGCCAGAGAGGCAGACGGAACGGCAAGACTGGGAAGAGTGCCTCTGAGCAGTTTGTTTTCAGAAACGGATGGTGTGGGAGGAAAGGGTGGTCTCAAAGAGTTGGGACAAGAGGCACACTGGTCAGTGACTAGCCCGTGTGAGAGGAGATGACCTACCTACTGAAGCAGCAATGGTAACGGAAGGAGAGAAGGCTCTCAGGAGGAGACTTCACATTGGGAAGGAGCAGCAGAGGAGAGCTGGTGGATTCTGGAATCAGGCTGTGTGCAAGTCCTGACTCCACCCTTCACTAAGGGTGAGACTTTGGACTGGTTACTCATCTTTTTTTAAGGCTTAATTTTCTAATTTATAAAATAGGGATAACAATATCTACCCTCATGGAGTAGTTTCAAGACTTAGTGCAGTAATACGTTAAAGTGCTTCCACACCACTACATTCCAGCCTGGACAAGAGGGTGAGATGCTGTCTCTTAAAAACAAACAAAAAGACCTGGGCGTGGTGGCTTACGCCTATGGTCTATAGCCCATAATCCTAGCACTTTGGCAGGCTGAGGCAGGAGGATTGCCTGAGCCCAGGAGTTTAAAAGCAGCATGAGCAAGAGCAAGACCCTGTCTCTGCCAAAAGTAGAAAACAAAACAAACAAAAAAGAAAAACAAACTAGCCGGGCATTGTGGTGGACAACTGTAGTCCCAGCTACTTGGGAGGCTAAGGCAAGAGGGTCACTCGAGCCCTAGAGTTTGAGGTTGCTGTAAGCTCATGATGCCATAGCACCCTACCCAGGGTGCCAGAGTGAGACTGTCTCTAAATAAATAAATAAAATCAATAAAAGGTCAGCTCAAGGATTTCAAACATGTTTTTTTTTTTTTTTTTAAGACAGAGTCTCACTTTGTCACCCTCAGTAGAGTGCTGTGGTGTCATAGCTCACAGCACCTTAAACTCTTGGGTTCAAGTGATTCTCTTGCCTCAGCCTCCCTGGTAGCTGGGACTACAGGTGCCCACTGCAACACCTGGCTCATTTTTCTATTTTTAGTAGAGAAGGGGTTTTGTTTTCTCTCAGGCTGGTCTTGAACTCCTGAGCTCAAGCAATCCACCTCCCTCAACCTCCCAGAGTGCTAGGATTACAGGAGTGAGCCACTGCTCCTGGCCTATTGTGTTTTTTTTTTAAATTTTAATCTCAGTGTTCTGCTTTTTTGTGCTGTAATGTATTTAGATTAGAGTTTATTTTTGCAATCCTGCTTGGATAAACTTAACTTTTTGTTAATCTGAGGATCTAGATTCTCAGCCTCCTCTTCATGATCTTGATTCTCTCCTCCTGCAATGACTCTGTGTCTCTTAACTTTTCTTTCTTTATATGTTTATCCCTTTATGTACCTTTGTTGTGTTCTGGATAAGTTCTGTAAAAAGTTTTTCTCTTAATCACTCATATGGTATGCATGTTTGTTAAGAGCATGGACTCTGGAACTGGACCTCTTTGCTTTTCTACTTTATAACCACGGGATTTGATCATGTTACCTTGTCATCTGTGCCTCAGTTTCTTCACCTGTACACTGTGCTAATAGTCCCTTCTGTAAAGTTTATTGTAGAAATTAAATGAATTACACATGTAAACTGCTAAGAGTAATGCCTGTTATATATTGAGAAATCAGTAAGTATAATTACTTTCATCATCATTATTATTTATTATTCTGTGGCCTGTCAACAAAGGCCTGTCTCCTATCTCCTGCTGCCTGGAAGACATAAACAATTACATATCGTGATGTGTTTCAAGCACTCTTAGTGGCAAATGGAGAAGCTAGGGCTTCTTTTTTTTTTTTTTTTTGTAGAGACAGAGTCTCACTCTGAGCTTAGGCGATTTTCTTGCCTCAGCGTCACGAGTAGCTGCGACTACAGGCGCCCGCCACAACGCCCGGCTATTTTTCTGTTGCAGTTTGGCTGGGGCCGGGTTTGCATGGGGCTAGTGCTCTACCTACTGAGCCAAAGGTGCCGCCTGAAGCTAAGGGTTCTATTCTACCAGTATATGCTCTGTAAGAACGAAAACCTCTACCAAAACAATAATTGAACAAAGATTTAAAATACCAAAGCTAGAAGTAGAAAACAAATTCCCAGGGTAACATTAAATCCCTCAAAATGAATTTAAAAGGCTGCCAGTATCTAAGGACTATATTAGGACATAGAATATTTACACTAAATTATCATATTTCATTTTTGTTAAAATTTTGGATAAAAAAATCTGTGGTAGCAGACGCACCATCTTGAATCTTTGGAAAAGCAGGCTTCTGGCTTAGAATGCAAGAAAGTGTAACCCAATATAGCCACCTAGTGGTGGTATCCCTAAACTGCAAGGAAAGGGGGAAAGGATGAACACATTAGAAAGGCATTAAAAATGGTCCGCACCAACAGAAACGAAATAGATGGACAGATGCTGAATTTAGTTCTAAACATACTGAATTTGTGGTGATGGAAAGAAGTATAGTGACTATCACTGATAAACACAAGGAGACAAGTAACAAGACAACTGTTCCACCCCTAGTTATATTTTTAAATTATGCAGAGATATTTTTGAAGCCGTAAAGAATGAATGACTAACACTGGAAAACAAGTCAAAGTAGTAACGGAATCCAAAGGGTCTGCCAAAACAATCAAAGAGTAGGCCAGAAGATAATCTCCCAAGCTATTCTTGCTTAGATCCTATGAAGACCAAGCCCCATGAACCCCACAAGGAAACACCGGGTTAGAGTTATTTAAAGCAAACTTTTAGTACTATTTTTCTGTATTATAAAACATTTTATGGTCTCTAATGAGATGTAACAGCTACTCAAAAAAATAAGTATCCTTTCCCTATGAGAAACTACTCCAAGTTGTTACAAATACAGAACAAATGTTCTATTAACTTTCCATAAGCATTTCCCATTACTTTTGGCCTATATAATCACTCCTAAGTACTTATAAATATTACTAACCTGCTTCTTCAGCTTTCTCCGGAAGAACTCATACTTTCTTTTGTAATCTCTGGAGTAGGGTACTGCCTTTAGTTGAAAATTTTGGAAAAATAAAGAAGGTTTAGTTAACCAGTTTGATGAAAATATTTCAGATTGTATATGAAACCAGCACATTTTACCCCATGATTGCATTAATGTACACAGCTATGATTTAATAAAAAAAAAAAAAAATATATATATATATAAAAAAAAGGTTTAGGTTTTGTTTCCCCCCAGAACAATTTTAAAAGTTCCCCTTGGGATATTTTATGAACACAAGTTAGGGGCATTAAAAAAGAATATTCAGACAAAGTTCAATTATAAGAAAAACAAATATAAAAATTTAAAGTGTTTATTTACTCTGTTAAAGATAAAATTGTATGAAGCACTCTCTATGGCTGGCTGTAATTTTCATCATGCAGTATTCTTAAAATGCAACATGCCAGAAACAGAAAATTTCTTCCAAGTAGAGAAATATTAGAGACAAAAATTTCCATTTCTTTTCTTTTTTTTTGAGACAGAGCCTCAAGCTGTCACCCTGGATAGAGTGCCATCGCATTACAGCTCACAGCAACCTCCAATTCCTGGGCTCAAGCGAGTCTCCTGCCTCTGCCTCCCAAGTAGCTGGGAGCACAGGCGCACGCCACAATGCCTGGCCATTTTTTGGTTGCAGCCGTCATTGTTGTTTGGCGGGCCGGGCTGGATTCAAACCCGCCAGCTCAGGTGTACGTGGCTGGTGCCTTAACCCGTTGAGCCACAGGCGCCGAGCCAAAAATTTCCATTTCTAATAAGACTTTCAAAGTGATTTCTCCATTGAAGGTACAATTTGAAAAGTATACTTTTTCCTTGAACTTTGAGGAAAGTTGCCTTTTTTACCCATTATTTTAAAAGACTACACATGGAGCTACTAGAGAGTAATCTAAAAAATCTCCATCTTCAATTGTACTTATTTTTGTGAATTAGAAACAAAATTTGAATAAAAAAGGAATAAGTAGCTATACAAGGAGGATAAAAATTCTATCATTAATCTGATTCAAGAGTAATCATAATACAAGGTAATGTTTATACTTAAATGTGGTGTGTCTTATACTCTGGGCACTTAACAATGGTTTCTACCCAAAAGTTCAAGACATGACCTTAGAGTTGAAAGGGCGCTGTTGCCTCCTCATCCTGATTCCCTCTTGACTTCTCTCTGACCTGTTGAGGACTGTCAACATTCTTTTTCAGACAATAGCAGTGCCAGCCCCCCTACCTTAGCATTTTGACTATCTGGATTCACAAGTCTCTTGAGGCCATTGTGTAGAGTAAGGATAATTAATGACTTTATGGAATCTTTTCAAATAACCGTCTTGGAATAGAGGTGATAGGGAGAGGAGAGAATGGCAAATGTGCTTTCCTTTCAGTGCCTGAGGAGTTCTACCCTTGACCATTTGCTCTTGAAGAGACAGGTGAAAGGACAATCCCATCAGAGTGCACTGACAACAGACTTACTGGTCCAGTTATCGCTGCATTCTGCAACCGAGGATCTTCCCATTGGGTTCTTTTTATATCTAAAGAGAAGAAGAAAAAAATGTTCTTTCTTATGCACAAAATTCACTATCGTAGTATTAAAAATTCAGTATTACAAAAAAATGTAATGAAAAATCAGACTGTACATACTGTGATTTATGTAGAAGATTCTTCCATCTGTGTGTGTTCTCTCTTCCCATCCTGGCTATAATTAAGGATGCATTTCAATTATTTTAAGACAGGGTTTTATATGTATGGGTAGAAAAAACAGTATTGGTTATGTGGTTAACTTAATCAGTACATATTTCATTTTTAGTGGAAGGCATCAACAATTTTAATAATAATATTGATAATAGTTGTTAAAGAACTACTACATCTCAAAATAGAAGATGTCTTAGCCTAGTTAGATTGCAGTTCTATAAACTTACAGGTAAAGGCCCTAGATCAGTGGAAGAGTCAAGTGATGTCTTTCCTCTCAGATGAGCTGGAATTTTCAGTCTTGGATCTTCCTGTTTTGGTAGAGTAAATTAAAAAAAAAAAGCATACATTACACACACATCAATTTTAACATAATAAAGGCCAGTCTTTTACCATATTTTCTAATGCCAATGCGTATTTAAAATGTTCTCTTACAAAAGTCCATTTGTGCTTTATTTCCTTAATCTGTGACATTCTAAAATCTATAACTTTCAGGCTGTTGTATTAAAAGGAATAAAAATCAGTTCTCACAGAAAATTACTAACTGATATCTCTCTCACAGAAACCATTCAGAGTATTTTGCCCCACTCTTTAGGACTTGTGTCACTACATAGGGATTTTCTCTACATATAAACCAGTGAAAGAACGGAACATTAAATTGAACTACATGTTATTTCCAAGACTCTGAGCATGCTTTTTTGGCACCTATATATTTAAGCATTGACTTATAAACATACATACATATATATATTTTTTTCTGGAAGCAGGGTCTTGCTTCGTTACCCAGGCATGAGGGCAGTGACATGATCATAGCTCATAGCAACCTCAAACTCCTAGGCTCAAGTGATCCTCCTGCCTCAGCCTCCCAAGTAGCTGAGACTACAGGTATGTACCACTAAACATGGTTAATTCTTTTTACTTTTGGTAGAGACAAGGTCTCACTATGTTGCTCAGGCCTCCCACATGCTATTACAGGTGTGAGCCACTATGCCCAGTGTTGATGTATTAATATTTTTGAAAGATAAGAAAGTAAGCTCCAAAAGGTTATTCAACTCAGATTGTTATAACAGAGAACAAAATTCAATTTATTTGGTTTCATTTATATATATTAATATTTTGTTAAATTATTAAACAATTTTACTTTTATTTATGCTCTATTAGCCTTTTTAACAATCAATTAAAGTTTATCTGCTGTTAACTTTGCATAATTTTTTTATTAGTGGTGAACTAACCATTAAACAACCTTTAAGACATTAAGCCTTGTCTTAGAAACACTTATTCTTTCTATTCTTGTTAGGGCTTTTTAAATGAGATGTAGATTCAAAAGCCCTTTGGAACTATTAACACCATATAAAGGCAAAGGATTAGTACTACATATCTTCCTAAGCATTTATGGCTGATGAGCTAGAATAATCCAAAACTACACACACACACACACACACACACATATATATGTGAAAATAGGGAGAGACAGGGTCTTTCTCCATTACTCAGGCTACAGTGCAGTGGCATCATCATAACTCACTGTAACCTCAAACTCCTGAGCTCAAGTGATCCTCTTGCCTCAGCCTCCTCCTAAGTAACTGAGACTACAGGGCCCACCATCATGCCTGGATAAGCTTCATTTTTCTTTTTCTTTTTTTTGTAGAGATGGGGTCTTGCTATTGCCCAGGCTGGTCTCAAACTCCTAAGCTCAAGCAATCCTTCTGCTTTTGCTTCCCAAAGTGCTAGAATCACAAGTGTGAGCCACCATGCCTGTACCCAAAATAATATTAAAAAGAGACATAAGCATACTGAGTACAAAAAATATTAAGAATTCAACATACTGGCTTGGCACCCATAGCACAGTGATTATGGCACCAGCCATGTACACTAAAGCTGGCAGGTTCAAGCACGGCCCAGGCCAGTTAAACAACAATTAACAACTACAACAAAAAATAGCTGGGCATTCTGGTGGGTGCCTGTAGTCCCAGCTACTTGGGAGGCTGAGGGAAGAGAATCTCTTAAGCCCAAGAGTTTGAGGTTGTTGAGAACTCTGATGCCACGGCACTCTACCCAGGGGGGCAGCTTGAGGCTCTGTCTCAAAGGGAAAAAAAAAAAAAGAAAGAATTCAACATACCTCTTTTTTTTTTTTGTAGAGATAGTCTTATTTTATCACCCTTGGTAGAGTGCCATGGCGTCACACAGCTCACAGCAACCTCCAACTCCTGGGCTTAGGCAATTCTTTTGCTTCAGCCTCCCGAGTAGCTGGGATTATAGGCGCCTGCCACAACACCCGGCTATTATTTTGTTGTTGAAGTTTGGCCAGGGCCGGGTTTGAACCCACCACCCTCAGTATATGGGGCCGGCGGCCTATTCACTGAGCCACAGGCGCTGTCCTCAACATACCTCTTTTAATGAATACTAGGACACATAGGTTACACTAATGTATACTTAAGATTATAAGAACTATACACAAGAGATTATTATTATTGTTATAATTTGAACTGAAGAGTATTGGAGTTACCCAGGTGGTGGTTTTGGTGTTGTGGTCGATAAAGAAAGGTCTCCCATTTGGTGCATGCCGGACTTCCCAGCCCTTAGGAAGGAATCCTTGCTCAATTTCAGATGGCTGGGTCACCTGCTGTGCTGAATCACTTGTGGGGACCTGTGGTTGAGGGCCTGAAGAAGTCTGGCTGGATGGCAGCTGACTGGTCTCCATTGTGGCCTAGCACATTAATTAAATAGCGTTGTAATATTTAATAGAGAACTCATAAATAGCTGCAGTTAAAAAGGTTACTTAACCTGCACTCAGAATATACCCTTATAAATAGGCCCTAAACATCTGAAGCTCATTCACAAATGTAGTTATGACATATTAATTTTTCCCTAACATCTTATTAACTTTTTCCCAATAAAGTGTTTTGTCAGACTTTATTTTTACAGTAATATACAATTTCTCAGCGACTTCTCAAGTGGTCAGACGGCAGTTAACAGTCACTTGTGGATGCAAGTGAAGGAGGATGACAGACCGACAGGCTGAAGCCCGCGCTGCAGGGCAGCCATAGTGCCTGCGGGAGGAAGTTGTCTTCGCTCGGCCGAGACTTATAAAGCCCACAGTTCCTCACACCTACAAGTAGACTCAAATGCTGGGTAGACAAAACGAATGGCAAATATTCAAATAGAAATGGATAGCTGAAAGGTAATGTATTCCCGTGATGGAATATTAGAAGTTCAAAGAAATACATTACATCTACATCACAGGTAGGGCTTTAAAACAATGCTGAACACAGAAAGATGTAAGATTTACAGGGCATGGTATCAATGCCAAATTTGGAAAACATGGACATAACAGTATTTTGCTTTGTTTGACTCTCTATTTAAGTATATAAAATAGGCTAGAAGAATACATAACAAACTCAAGATGGTGTTTCCCTCAGGAGAATTGGGCCAAGAGCTTGGCTAAAAGGAATTTAGCTTCATCTGTAAGGCTCTTTTTAGAAATGAGTATGATAACTTGTTAACGATGGTAAGTTCTGGGTGTGAAGAATATACATATGTATTTGCTATATTCTTCTCTGTACTTTTTAGTGTTAAAAAGTTTCTCAAGAGAAGTGGTGATAAGTATTTTGCCAAATACTTGTTACAAGGAAGTATTATAAAAGGCGCTCACTGTTGCCAAGGATGAAGTGTCATCATCATAAATTTAATAGATATCCGTTGGGGTCCCTTTGTGGATGCCACTTATCAGGGCCTGGAACTGGTTGGTCTCCGGCCCCAGCCTATCTAGCTGTGTTCTGGATGCTGACGCTATGCTCAGGAACAACTGCTCTTAGGTGCCTGAGGGCTATTTACTTTAGCTGAGGGGGTGGGGGTGGGGAGAGAGAGAGAGAGAGAATCGATAGTCTTTGAAAGAGTAAAGCAGTCTTCTTAGAAAGACAGATCTTAGTCTTTAGCAGAGTTTAGTGATCTTCAGCAGAGAGACGCCGTGCTGGTGTTCTGCAGGCAGGAGAAGTGACAGAGTCAGAGTAAGCGGGTATGTGCTAGAATGTGCACGCTCCCGACTGCCTTCTCCTCCAGTCTAATATAAGGCTGATCTCGTGCCTCTCAACACCAGAGGTGTAGAGACTGCCAATTCACCAATGCTCTCAACTCTCGAGCTCTCATGCTTGTTAGAAGAGCTAAATCCTTCTCCATGCCCTTTTCACCAAGGTGTTCCATTATTGAACTATACAGGTATTTCTTATAATTCTCACTCCTCCTAGCCATAGGCTATACGGGCTGCTACAGATATCAATCACCAAGATTACTTTTTAGCAAAATAGTGATCTTAACCATTCAAAAAATTACAAAACCACCCAAAGACTGTCCTTTTATTCCCACTTGGACTTATGTAATAGCTTATATAATAAGAGGTAATTCTTATATACAAGAGGAAATGGTGGACACTTAGCATAAATGTCAGAAAATAATCAGAAGATGCTAGAAGTATCCAGTGTATACTACAGAATGATGTAATAGTTTACATGGAAACATGACCATTTAAATCCTACAAGAAAATAAGTTAACAGATAAAGATCGCAGGGTACCGGTACAGTGGGCTTTGTCCAAGTAGTAGTCCTGGAATTGTGATCTACATAATATGATCTTCCTCTGTCATCTTGTTTTTCTTCCCAACCTGGTGGTAATCCAGATGAAGTGGGCAAAAGCTAAAGTTCAGAATAACCGGAGACAAGTATTAATTAGAAAGAATCATTTTAAAAAGGGTTCATATTCCTGTTTCACAATTAGCTCTCTTTAAAATGAACCATATTTTATTTCAGTTTGAACTAAAACCATTTAGTACAATGGAAAAATGGGTAAATGATACCTTTCCAATTTAGTAAAATGAATCACATTTTACATAATATTTCAACATACACAAAATGAAGTATATGGTGTTTCTTTTTTTTGAGACAGAGTCTTACTTTCACCCTCAGTAGAGTGCTGTGGTGTCATAGTTCACAAGCAAGGGTTGGGCTTCAGAGATTCTCTTGCCTCAGCCTCCCATATAGCTAGGACGACTGGTGCTGCCACGATGCCCAGCTATTTTTAGAGACGGGGGTTTTGATCTTGTTCAGGCTGGTCTTGAACCTTTGAGCTCGGGCAATCCACCTGCCTTGGCCTCCCAAAGTGCTAGGATTACGGGCATGAGCCACTGCGCTTGGCCCAGTATATAGTGTTTCAATTGGGAAAAAGTAGGAGAACATGATGGCACTGGTATCATTACTAATAAAACATGTCAACAACAACAACTAAGTGTTTTAGTATAGGTTATGTCAGTTAATCACCACACAAATTTTGATGAGATAATTGCCAATACTGGCCCATTTTACAGATGAGTAAATCGAAGCTTGAAAAAGTTGAAGTAATTTCCTGAGATACAGTGTTTGTAAGGAATGGAGCTGAGATTTGGCTGCAGGTAACTGAAGTACAGAAATCACACTTACGTGCAGAGTCAAAAGTTACCTCTGCCATGTTTCTCCAAAGCAGTGGTTCTCAACCTTCCTAATGCTGCGATGTATTTTCATTGTTACAAAGAGGTTGTGACTCACAGGTTGAGAACCGCTGCTCTAAAGGCTAAGAGATGCTGTTTATCATAGTCTGTTAAAATGAACAAGGAGAGGTCTGATTACTATTAGGTTTACATAAAATCGTCCTAGATCAGGTCCTTCTTTTGTCGTTTGGAACCACATTGATTCTTTGAGGCTTGGCTTGGGTGAATGCCTTTACAACATAAAAACCACCACCCCCAGCAGTCTCTTCACCAGAGACACCGTGCTGTGAGTACTCTGCTGACAGTTATGATGAGCTGTTAGACTGCAAAATGACAAAATTAAAAGCTGCCCAGTTTTTTAAATGTTCATCAGTTGGTAAATAACTATGAAATGTAATAGATACATAAACCTCTATGCTATGGAATACTGTGAACTGGTGAGACAGGCAACAACGTGGATCTCTCTGAAAAACATCATTCCAAGTGTAAGAGGCCAGACAGAAGATGGCACACTTATGATTCCATTTATATGACATTTTAAGAAAAGGTAAAACTATAGCAACAGGGAGCAGAAGAGTGGTTGTTTGGGGCTGAGAGTAGGCACAGGGATTGAGGGGACTCGTAGGGGGTGACAGAGTGTTCTTAAACTCAATCATGCTGATACTTGCATGATTATACACATTTGCAAAAACTTCCTAATTGTACATTCAAAAATGGGTGGGTTTTCTGAAAAATTATACTTCTGGAAATTATACTTCAAGGAAGCTCTAAACCCCCCCCCCCCCCCAACCAATGTATTGAGAAAAAAATGCATGGAAACAGCTTTTCTGGTAAATAGAAGAAATTCAACATTTTCACCATACGGAGGACATTCTAAGGTACAGTGGGGAAAACACTGAGGAACTTTGCTGGGGCAGGCTCAGGTCTAATGGAAGAGGCTGGACAGGGGATAATAAGTGACCCCCCCCCAGACTGATGGAGGCGGCCAAATGACAGCTGGCTGGTGAACGAAGTTTCTCAATGACATCTACCCTCTGCTGATGATAAATATTGACCAGATCAATGGATTGCACATGTGGGCAGCCCTCTTTCCTCAGCACAGGATCGGTGTCCCCCTCTGTGTGTGTGTGGGTGCATCTTTTTAGACAGATGAGCCACCCTGGGGCCAAGGATCTTGGAGCCTCTGTACTTCTATGCTGGAACTTCTATAAAAACAAAAACATACTCTGCTTTTCAAAAGTACTATGTAGGCTGTTGTTCAAAATTACAAATGGTGAAAAGAGTGAGGCGGCCATTCCGAGTAGGGAAATAGAATGTGCACAGGCTCAGAAGAGGGAGGGAATCAGGACCTGGGATCAGCTTTTCAGGAAGAAAAGGCACAGATGGGGATGAAGGCACCGGGGTGGCTTCTGCAGTAGATGAGGAGCTAAACAAGTGGGGGCTACACAAAGGAGAGACAAACTCAGAGCCATCAGACTTGAGTTAGGAAGAGGATGGAGGCTGGGAGACCACAGGGAGTCAACAGTCTAGACATGAAGTTCTTAAGGTCCAACCTGTGGCTCAGAAACCACTGAGCAGGAAACAGAAGGTCCCAGTAGAAGGGTGAATGGAGAAGGGAGGGAAGAGAGAGACAGGGGACTGATAGAGCATAACCAAGCTTCACGTCCAGGGCAGAAACGGCTGTTGGACGCCACAGAAGAACAAAAGTGGATGCTATGTGCCACGTGCAGAGCAGGGACAGCTGGCCATTATGGTTCCCAAATGTGTGGGGCACACAGCAGATCACCTCCAGCCAGCACAGAGCTTCAACCAGCGAGCCAGCGAGCCAGGCACCAGCACGCAGAGGCTCTGCTTTCTTAGCAGGAGAGAGACAGTTGTCTGAGGTTTGTCTTTAAGAATCCTTCTCTGTGTCCCCTCCCCCAACCTCACTGCCAGGAACCTACAGATTCTGTGCTGTATAACAGTCACATTTAGTCTCCAAAAATCAAAAAAGTGCTGAGTTTTGTATTTTTATTGATGATTGAGGGGAGAGGATTAAACTCACCACAGGAAGTGTAGGCTGTTCCTCAAAAGTATAGGCTTGTAAGCTGCCTCTTCTGCTGGAATGATTCTTGTAAAAAAACACAACAGAATGGTAAGACCTTTAGATCTCTGATTTGTCTCCGAGTGGCAGGTAGTGAGGGTGAGTGCGAAGGGGCAGGAGGGAGGCGGCTGGCGAGGATGTCACCGTGGGGGCTGCAGGCAGCACAGGTGCCTGCTCAGTGGGCCCCTGCCGCTTCCTCAGTGCTCAACTGCCTCCTGGACACTTGCTCTGGAACACCTCGCAGATGCCTCAGCGCGTCCAAAACTGGATTTGGATTTTCCCCATTCACACCCACTCAAACCTGTTCCTTTTCTGCTATTCCTCATTTTAGTGGGCAGCACCCATATCCTATTCAGTCTGGTTCTTTACTAATTCTCAAATACATCCCCTCTCCACTGTAGTTCAAGTTCTTTTTTCTTTAATTTCAAGCTTTCATTATTTGCCACCTCGATTGTTATGGCAGTGTAATAGGTTTCCCTGCTTCCCGTCTTCATCTCCCTACGTCCACTCTCCAGCCCAGCGCTGCAGCTACAGTGCCCTACGCTGCACGTCTAGCCCTGCCCTGTGGAGCTGAACCCCCCGCACACAGAGCACCATGCTTTGCAAGTTCTGTGACCTGCCTTTTCCGCTACTTCCCACCTCACAACCTACCTGCTGGCATTCCAGATCATTTATTTCCTGAAAATCCCAGATTTTTTCTTTCCTTACACCTTTATATACATGTACATGCTGTTGCCACTATCTGAAGTATCTTAGTTTTTTTATTTAAGGATGCCAAATTTATAGTGCATATATAAATAAATCAGAATATCCACTGATATACTGTCATAGGTACAATAGTAATAAATAGCTGTAAACACTCAAGTCCATCAGTTGGAGACTGGTGAAATATCTTAAGGGTTCCTTGTACTATGAAATATGCCAGAGTTTTAACGATTATTTTTGTTGGTTTTATTTATTCTTCCTTTTCTTCGAGACAGAGTGTTGTGGCATTAGCCTAGCTCACAGCAACCTCAAACTCCTGGGTTCATGCAATCCTTTTGCCTCAGCCTCTTGAGTAGCTAGGACTACAGGTGCCCGCCACAATGCCTGGCTAGTTTTTCTTTCTTTCTTTCTTTCTTTTTTTTTTTTTAGTAGAGATGGGGTCTTGCTCTTGCTCATGGCTGGTCTTGAACTCCTGAGCTTAAGCGACCCTCCCCTCTGGGCCTCCCAGTGCTAGGATTATAGCTACGAGCCTCTGTGCCCAGCATTTTTGTTGGTTTTGAAAGCAATACATCTACAGTATTTACTGAGATAATCCAATGCTCAAGATATGACAAGTGAAAAACATAACTTATCTCTTTAAGATGATGTCAGGTTAAAAATTTATATACAAATACATGCATGCATGTTTATGAAATATAGAAAATGTCTAATATAATATTAATAGTGATGGATGGAACATATGTAAGAGGTAAAATAGAAGATTTAATTTTATCTTATATACCTCAATATTATCTCAATTTTTAACCATAACAATACAATGCTTTACAAATAATGACATATGTGTTGGTGACATCTGTGATATAACATTTAAAACGTCATCATAACTGGGAGAGAGAAAAGCAGCCCCTGATATCCAGGAAGTGGCCTGACACTCATAGATAAAAAGACAAAATCAAGACCATTCTACATTTATGTCTGAAAAAAGACAAAATGTAAACGCTGCCCATGCCACAAAATACCAAGTATTTCCCTATCTGGCAAATGTGAGTGACTGCTCTTCTTTGCCAGTCATAACTTTTAGCCTTACTATAGATAAGATTTAGAGATATACAATTACAGAATTACTCCCACTTCCTCACAGCATCTAACACAGAGCAGAGTCCTGCTCCCTAAAACCCTACTCAAAATCACCTAACATGAGTCTTTTCTACTAGCCCATTACCAAGACACCTGTGGGGTGTGTTCTCCCTTGCTCAAACACGTACTAAACCCAATGTGTCAATTACAGTATTCCTGGTGGTTTTCGCTAGAGGGCAATGACATAATGAGCATCCGAACTCTTGATTCTGGTCCATGCTATGAGGGGAAATGCTGGAAATGACCATGCTGTAAAGTCTCAAGGCCCCTAACATATATGCCATTTAAGACAAAATTTTATGTAAAAGTTGTTGAATGGTATAGTATATATAATATAAAATTCTAAAGCCATAACAAAATCTAAGGGCATCTTACTGAGCTGGATACTGGCTGGCTGGTGTCTGAATTTCCACAAATAGTGAGCCTGGCATGCAATTCTTCTGCAAGATGAGTCTGAACCTCCAAGTTACTTGATGGTGGAGGCGATGGGAAGGCCTGATTGCTATACATGGAGACTTCATCTTCTCTTATAATTTCCCAGTTCTAAAATGAACAGAATAAGCCACATGTACTTTAATGTATTGCTATAATATGTCTATCAATGAGAACTAGGAAACTATTCATACCTCGGAAGACTCTCGGTTGTCAACACTTTCTGTTTCCTCTGATATTTGCCGCCTGGTGGTAAAGGCACGTTGTGCTTGCAGCTGAATGTTACCATTCTCAGCATCTGTTAAGTTGTCCCTATGTTAGAAGTATAAAAAGATATCACCCATGTCGTAAGATAGTTGAAAGGATCGTCAAAGATTCTATGATTTTTATTTTAATTTTCATTTTTTTGAGACAGCGTTTCACTAGGTTGCCCTTGGTAGAGTGCCATAACATCACAGCTCAAACTCTTGGGCTCCTCTTGCCTCAGTCTTTCTGTTTTTAGTAGAGATGGGGTCTTGCTCTTGCTCAGGCTGGTCTCAAACTCCTGAGCTCAAACAATTCACCTGCCTCAGCCTCCCAGGGTGCTAGGATTACAGGTGTGAGCCACTGGGCCCAGCCCGTTATCATTTTTAAACACATCTATATTAAATCAGAATTTATTGTTTTGGCTAATGGCTATTTTAACATGTATATATTAAATGGTGGACATACTGGTACCTTCAGAGTCCATTATAGAGTTACAAGTTTTTTG
Source organism: Perodicticus potto (assembly GCA_963574655.1). Lineage (NCBI taxonomy): Eukaryota > Metazoa > Chordata > Mammalia > Primates > Lorisidae > Perodicticus > Perodicticus potto. The sequence continues at coordinate 58,447 of CAUYRH010060307.1, forward strand.
TTTTTTTTTTTTGGCCAGGGCCAGGTTTGAACCCGCCACCTCCAGTATATGGGGCCAGTGCCCTACTCCTTAGAGCCACAGGGGCCGCCCAGAGTTACAAGTTTTTGTGAAAATGTGTAACATGTCTGAATTTGATATTTTAGTTCATCATTGTGTCTAGGATAATGTCTGACACATAGGGGCACTCAAAAATATTTGTTGAATGAACATCAGACTGTTTCACAAATCATTTCATTATATTATTCACCGCGTTCTTACAAGAGTAAAATCTAAAGTAGCTCTAGGGTTACACATACCCCTCTGTGAATCAGACAGTACATTTTCTATAACTGGTTAAGCCAAGAATAGAGTTCCCCATGCATGAATGCAAGGGGAAGAATGAGAGAGAGTATGAGGATCCTATGTAAAAGTTTAAGAGTAGGGATTAAATGGCATCTGTTTTTGATCATATCCAGTCGTGGGTCTGGTCTGAAAAAGGATAATAGTAAAAGACTGAGTTTAGAAAAGTCATTCATGGCTCGACGCCTGTGGCTCAACGGGGTAAGGCACCAGCCACGTACACCTGAGCTGGCGGGTTCAAATCCAGCCCAGGCCCGCCAAACAACAATGATGGCTGCAACCAAAAAATGGCCGGGCGTTGTGGCGGGCACCTGTAGTCCCAGCTACTTGGGAGGCAGAGGCAGGAGACTTG